>DWMG01004704.1:0-10726 GCA_018244855.1 Elbella merops | reverse complement strand
CCCCTACCCCTACTGTTACTATAAATTTAAATCTCTTCTACCTGAAGGTTGCCTGGAAGAGATCGCTGTTATAGCGACAAGGCCGCCTTTTGTATACCTAGTATTAAGTAATTTTATTAATGTTATTTTATATCGGTGTACAAATAAAGAGTATAAATAAATAAATAAATAAAATGTGTAATTCTGTTCTCAGTATGCTTTATGGCATTGTTAGCCACAACTCACCATATCTCAAAGATTTTATATGAAATACATATTAAAGTGTATTTTTCTACATAAAAAAATAATATTTGTTTCTTTAATTATCCCCTTTGCAAAATTTATACAGATACCCGTTTGTACATTTGTAATAATAAAATACTTGCCGTTATACTCAAAGTTCCATTGTTTTTTACAATACAAGTCAATTAATTGGGCTTGCTGTTTACCAGCAATATTATATTGAGTGTGGTATAGGACGATCGTTCTTTAGTAGTTAATATGAAAATACGTTAAATTTGTTTCTAAGTACATTTGACTATCGTGATGGTAGAATGGTTGCAAGTTAGACTGCTGATCGAGAAGTCCTGGACTCTATTCGCGAGTCGGGTATTATAGGATTTCTTAAACTAGAATTCCCTAACAGTATCTCGGAATGTGGATCTGTGCCTGGTGTATGGTAATATTCGCACCACCTATCTCACCCCTTCGGGGCTTACAGGCTTGATGATACAATTTCTATGTATATTAATTTATTTTATTTCTGCCTTTGATACAGACATAATTAATGCTACGTTTGCCGACATACGATATTGGCAGAGCCAGGGTTAGGAGTGCTGACGGTGAGAGAGTCGCCACTGAGATGTGTATTGACAATTTGACACAGTCCAATGGTGGCAGAGCCAGAGCTTCGGACTCGAGTCTGGATTAATTTGTTTCATTCCTTGTCTCAGAACTGCCAGATATGTTGTCTCTAAAACGCTTTATATAAAATTTCTGTTGTGTTTCCATTTCCATTATAAACGAATAAATATTGTTTATTTTTATAGCAATAGTCTCACCTGGCAGCAATCTCTCCTGATGGCAAGCGAGGTGCAGCCTAGGATGCAGTACGTTCGCCTAGACACTGCTTATTCACATTGATCTTGAATAATTCCAGGCTATTGGAATCAGACTAAAAAAAACTTAATTCACATCAGTAATCCCCGAAAAAGTAGAATTATGTAGTACACTCCAACAGAATTAATATATACGAGGACATATATTTATTTACAAACAGTGTAGGACGCCCTCCAGCTAGGTGGAATGATGATATACGCAAAGTCGCTGGCAGCGGTTGGATGCGAAGAGTTGAAGATCGAGTTGTGGCGTGCATTGGAGCGGCCTATATCCAGCAATGGACGGGAGTAGGATGATGATAATGATGATATTTATGTATTTTGAAGACACGTTAAATATAGTAACAATTGTACCTTATAGTGTGATTTAATAATATGCGCATATTTTTACACGAACGAACGAATAAAGTCATTTCTTTTATTACCTTCTCAAATCTATAGCCTGAAAGAACAAGTGTCATCTGTCAAACTGAACTCATAAAAAGAGCTGATAGTCTAGGAAATGATTCGATTCCAGCATCCCTCTGTTTAAGTTTCATGCACTATTGAACTTTCAAAGTTGTTTGTAACAACAACATTAATTTTACATATGAATAAAGTTACATTAATTCGTAAAACGCATAGTTTTGTCAAGAGATTTGAACTCAGGATTCCGAAATGTGGGGCTGATTTCAAATCACTAGGCTATTACTACTAATAGGGTTTACCCTATAGGAACTATAGGATAAATATAAGCAAGTTTTGTATGTATGTCCGTGTTTATCCCATTAAGCCCGCAATATCGATATAATAGCCAACAATACACGCTGCACAAATCATTAAATCCCAGATAAGTGAAATAGAATACCGGGATAGTGGGATAGGGTTGCTGTGACGAGCGGGGCGATATTTAAATATGCTTTTATTAGAAACTAAATGTTTTCTATATAATATAAAAAAGTAAGCGAGATGCAGCCTAGGTCATAACACGCTCGCCTAGAAAGTGCCTATTCTAGTGTGTGTGTCTAATTGCGAAGTGTCTAATTCCTATCGATGTTAGATTAAGAATGAATAAAATATATTAGGACTATCGAATGAAGACATCGCGCTCGAAGTCAATCAATTGCACAATTGGTGAGTTGCACTTTTACTTTGAATAACAACTGGCGGTGTGTCACACGTGCCGGTGGGCCTGCGTGACCCACATGTTTATATATGTATTTACACTTTAATTAACTTAAGGCTTTCGCGATGATCTAAGTAGCTTCCGACCTGTACGAGGTCCTTCATCATGAGATCGCGCCTTGCAGCGAGTTCTCGGCGCAGAGTAATGTCCAATATTTTGTTAAGAGTAGGATGTCGCAAATATTTATTTGTAATATTGGATGGGTTATTTACATCAGCCACCCTTTTATCTTCCCATCCTTCGATACTAGATTCCAATCGGAATGAAAAAGATTAAGGCAATAATTTGCCAAATGCAAGTTAGCTCAGGTACGGATTATATGTTCATCAAAGAACATTACGAAGAATTCCAGGGTATACGGGCTTCTTCTGACTGTTTTTTTTTCATCGGGCAACTGATAAATAATCTCAAAACTCTTAAACGGATGATAAGTATTTTTTTTCAATTAATTTATTTGCTTATAAAATATAAAGTCTGACATCTGAACTAGGTATCATCATAATCATCGTCTGATGGCGATCATTATCAGCCTACTTCCGTCCACTGTTGAACACAGGCGTCTCCAACAGTACGTCACTGAGCTCAATCTCCAGCTCTTGGCATCCAACCGCTGCCAGCCACTTCGTATATCGTCACTCCATCAGCTGGAGAATGTCCTATGCTATTTGCCGAGGTGGGGTCATCGTCATAATCGACTCAAGTCATTTCACTGTTGGACACCATTCTCCAAATTTTGTTACATTTCCATCTCTTCTGACAAACTGCTATAGTTACCGCTAAATCGACCCCAATAAAAACCAATCCCCTCCTTATCAGCTTCACAGGTCATTTGCGCCGACATTTTGTCGCGCGCCGCAAAATGGCCGCCGTAATGGAAAGCGCGCGAAACACTGCCCGGGCACCGGGTAATTATTGCGTTAACAATCCTTTTGGGGTGGATAAATCGTAACGGTTTCTAAAATGTTTCCTGGGCATTTTATGTTTCATACAGCAGGATTTTATTGTCGGTTTATTATTATGCCATGCCAAGCCCATTACTGGGTAGGAGTAAAGCAACAATGTAATATACCTCTATCCTTATAGACCTGACGTTCTTCTTATTCGTTCATCATTGTCTTATATACATACCTGTTTCAAGGACTTCTGTTTTTTACGTAAAAGTGATAGCATTGTTTAGGATTAAGAACAACAAATATTATTGTATTTTATATAAGATTTATATATAGATATTATTATACATGCATGTTGTCACACTTATTTTCCGAAGGGGCAGACAGAGATAAAAGATTTTCCCTTGTAACGATCCGGACAGAAATCATTCCATTCTTCCACATACATACATTATAGTTGCTATACATGCTTGTATATTAAATGAACTTTTAATATACAGCAAAAAGAATAGAATACATACAAAATGTTACATAATATCACGTTACATAATATCACGTATCAGTCATTCAGATTGTTTAAGCAGGAATAAAATTCTAAACATTTTTGAAAGAGGTGGTAAATATAATATCAATTTTGCTGACTGTACGAGGAACATAGCAACAGTTGTATTTTGATAATGGTATAATATTATGGTAAGTTTGTTCCAACTAAATTAATTATTCAACCATTATTCATTCATGCTATCCATCATAACTCCGGTGTTAAGGGGTAATCTTTAAAGTAGGGGTGCTTAAGGCGCCGTCCGGATAATATATAGTGGTCAGGTGTGTAATGCGCCTTAAAATATTGCTATTTAACTTCCTAACGAATTTTTCAGTACTTCCTCGTTTATGCCGCGAAATTAGTTTGAACCATAATTTGTAGTATAATTAAATTTTTTTTATTAATCAATATACAACATATTTAGCACTGGCTGATTGTAATTTTTTAAAATATTAAAATTGATCTATTAACAAGTTTAATATAAGTAATTTTAAAGCTTTACGTAGAACTAAAAAGAGTTAATGTAAAATAAAAAAGTAACATCACACCTGTAATCCCCGACAAGGTAGACAGAGGAATGTAGTAAGAATCGATGTGCAACTGAAAATAAATATTTCACTACTCGATACATAAATAATAAAATTTTATATATCTAATTGTGGACAGAATTTTAATAAAATAACCATGAATATATGAAGACAGGAATTTTTAACGTGTTCGCTTTTGATTTCACGAAAACACAAAACTTTTTCTTAAATCCGTGTTGTTTTCCAGACCACTAACTTGGCAACGAAACAAATGACAAGTTGGCCAGGCGTAAAAAACCACGGTGCCTGTCAGTGACAGCTGCACAATTTTTTCCGCCACTGCCAGTGTTGCCAACCGAATAATGTAGATGTCAAACACAGTACTTGCGTGGTTTGAAGATTGATATGAAGAAAAAACACATATTTTATTGTGTTGTGACTGCCACGTTGATTGAGTGGTTGCAATGCGCGACTGCCGATCCACAGGTCCTGGTTTCGACTCCTGGGTCGGGTACTATTAGATTTTTCTAAAAATTAGATTTTCGTATAGAAATTTCTAGTAGTGACTCAGAGTCTGGCTTTGTACTCGGTGTATGCCAATAGGCTCACCACATAGTCCATGGAACGTAAACGTGACTGGTGAAATGTGGGATTGTACTGCACTCCTCTGCCTACCTCTTCGAGGATTACAGATATGATGTTACGTTCGTTTATTGTATTTGGTACATGTTTAAAAAGTATGAAACATGGTTTTGTCAATTTGAAATAATTACAGAAAGAAGGCAACACAATGCAACTATTAATCGATGTGGGAGCCGAAAGAGTCCAACACAGCCGAAAGAGACCAAATGGGTCAGATAAGTACTGGCTGTTGGGGGATATAAGTCTCCGATTCTTTGATTCTCCCAATATGAAGAGAGTGATGTATATGTATAGAAGAAACACGTCCGATCTTTAGGCATAGTAATATTTTACACTCGGTGCTGTCTGTCTACCTCGTTAAGGGCCTAGCGTGATGATGTAATAATTACTACAATATTTCAAACAAAAAGGTTATCATATCTTTTTAAACTATGTTACTAATAGATAGCTTGAATGAATGGATAAGAATAATGATATACGGTATGAGTGAACGATTGCCTCCTTTGTTCTAGATGACTGTTGAGTGAGTGAATGAGTTCAGAGAAATAACGGAGTAATCATAGTGTTGGAAACATACATAATAAAGTGTGATAAAATTGTATGACTGCTACTATTGGAGCTTTCAAATTTAGATTTTCTGGTAGTGACGCGAAGTCCGGATTTGTGCCCGGTGTGTGGTATTGAGGTTCACCATCTCTCCCATGGGACGTAAACGTAACTGGTGAAACGTGGGAGTGCACTACATTCCTCAGCCTACCTCTTAGGGGATTAGAAGCGTGATATTGACGAAAGATTTAAAATATTCGCCATTTTTACAATTTATGAAATAAATTTACAAATTATCTAACATATCAAATTATGTGGTTTTTTAATTAAAATAATAAATTGAATTGACCAGATTTACAAATTTAGGATAAAACAAATAAAACAATATGTTTTTTAAAAACAATAAATATTTTTATATTGTACCAGATCACACATAGTATTCTCATTCCGTAACCTCAGCCTAACCCCTAAAGAACCTGGCATGACGATATATATAATTATACAACATAATAAAGCCACCCTGTTTCCTCAAGCATTAATTCCTCACCGTAAAAAAATGTTGCCAGATATAAAACTGAAAACTATATATTCACGTGACAGACGTGAACTGGCAACATTATTTTTTCCCGCCGTCAGCGAAGTCATTAGTGCGTTCAGCCGCAGCACATCAGCTAAATGGTCTATGAACGAACAGATAACGAATATTATTTATGGTTTTGCGGGATTTATTTTAGCTGGTTGCGTTTTGTATGGAAAACCCTGGCAATAGATTCATTTTACTCTGTGGTGAGACGTATAACTCAACAGGTGAAATGTAGACGTTTACTGGATTCCTCTAGGTTCCCCGTTTGGGGAAATACAGGCGTAATAATAAGTAAATACTCATAGAATCGCTTGTAGCTTTGTTACGGTGGCAAATTATAAATCAATAATAATATTTTGGAGCAATTTGTTGTTAAATTTGGTTAACCTTTCGCTGTGGATGACCAGACGGCTTGTAAACTACATATGAACATGTAAATATATACTTATGTGGATATTTCTATACCACAGGTACCTACATTAACACTTGTGTTCACTTCAAATATATTTGCTTTGGATAGGACTCGTACTCGAACTCATAATTCCCGGTTCATCAATCAGGGTCATGAACAAGAAGATCCATCATCCAAGAAGTCAGCCCAATATTGGTTAAAAACTACACCATCGAACGCTTCTATGTTGCCGTTATCATCAGACTTCAGTATGTGCTTATAATACTTAAACATGTTAACTTCAACTTCAGGAGAGTTCCACACAAATGTGCGTTTAGTAGGTACGAAACTGCCTTCTGCCTACTCTTTAAGGGATGAGCGTGATTATATAAGCGTACTAACATACCAGCTACATAATACACGACTAGATGGAAACGAAACTAATCCTGTACAATCATTTAAATAATTATATTAGATATTTGACATTTTGACAATACGAGAGCTTGCTACGGTCTTTCGTAGCGCGTATTACGTAGTCTTGGTAATGTACGGTACGAATCTACAAAATTTATAAATGTAACTTCGCTGGGGTATTTAAATAAATGTCTTTGTACGGAGCCCTAATACTTTGTCTAAAATAAAAATTCTTAGCTTAAGATACGTCCCATAACACCAGCTATCTGCCAGTGAAAGTCCCGTTAAAATCGGTTCAGCCGTTTCCGAGATAATCCGCAACAGACAGACCGACAGATAGACAGATGAAACTGATAAAAATCGCGTTTTTGTTATACTGTATGTATACCGTATATTATACTTTCACATACACTTGATATTACAGACAAACAAATTTTATTTATTTGTATAGATATAATAAATACTGCACAATATACTTCTAGCTGGCCTGAGACGTTTTACGTAACTTCTACGAGTCTCAGAAAGTTCCAGAGCTACATAATTTATTATTTAGATCCCATACAAATGTTAGAATTTAAATAAAAAAATATACATACATATTTTCACGCCAAGTCCCTTACGGCGTAGGCACAGTAACGTAGAGAGTAGGATAAAAAGTACTTAAAGAATAAAAATATCCATTACTTTTCTGAATGGACATTTGTTAAAACGATTACTATTATATACAGCATGTTTTTCCAATGTGACATCTCCGCCATTTGTTTAATCGTTCCGTTTTAGACGTTTTCCGCGCAATTTTACAAAAGCCTGTAGACTTTTAATGTCTGTGCACGCCTATGTATTTAAGTTAGACAGTGTGCACTTCGCCCACACTTGCCTAATGTATTCTATTGTTATTGAATTGTAATAGCTATATTTCTAACTTTTGGAAAATATTTCATTTATTTTTCATTTGAATACTTTTCTTTGCTTAATGTTTAGTAAAATTTAGTTGATTGAAATGTAAATCGTGTGGATAGATCTAATAAATTTCCAAAATGCTACTATGCCACGATTATACTATGACTTACCGTTTGGTTCCATAGACTACCATTTGGAGTGTAAAGTATAGGTTTTTAAATAATAATGATTTATAACCTATAAAAAGCTATTAATTAGTCATATAATATTAAAAAAAAGGTTTTGTAGTTATAGTTTTTATATTTCTATAAAATACCACATCAGCTTGCATGTACTCTTTTCATACCATATTTCATAGGATTTTTATCATAACTGTTAAAAAGTAGAAGTACTACAGTCTTCCTAACTCTTCAGGGAAATAGAAGCGTGATATTATGCATTATTTAGCGTCTATGCATATTACACGCGCGCTGCAGATTCAGTCATTAGTACAGCCCTGTATTAGAATAACACTCACGCCTCCGCCATTTAGTTTCAATTGTACTTTTTATAAACATGTCGCGCGTAAATGTTCACAAAGCGTCCTACGTTTTTAATGGTTTTTAAACGATGGATACGTTCACATTATATAGGTCTAGTCTTAATACCAATACACTGTTTCAATACTTCATATTACTATTGCAAATGTGTCACCATTTATTCATTTCTTATTTCATTTTTTAATTTATTTATTTTTAACATTCTCCTTACCCCTGTTCCTCTGTGTCTATCTCCCAGAGAGCTGGTTGTCTGGAAAACCGTCGATTAGACCGTCGCTGATAAAACGAATTAGCCATAGAACCGCCATTTGTATTGTCCTGTACCTGTTTGTTTTATAAATCTTTCTTTTGTACGTATGGTGTTCAATAAAGTCTATTATTATTTAAAATAGACAACACTTTATAGTCATTTGTTAATTATTTATTACTGACAGGCAGTTCACACAACGGAATGCTGTGAAAAAAGTCATTTTAAGTATTATATAGAGTATAGGCTAAACCACCCAGTTAGTCACTTTTTGGCAGAATGGAAATTTTCGATAGCTGCTAATGTTATTGCGGTAAATACAATCAAGGAATGAAAATGTAATCTTTTTTTCTATTGTCTTGGCTCATGTCTGTAAAACACAGGAAATACAAATATAATTGTTACATTCAATTCAATCCTAATTCATTTCGGGCGAATGAAATAAGTATGTATTAGTAATTATTGTGTAATTGAGAAACATAATCTCTAATAAAAAGACCACGCGAAATGTAAATTACGTATCTGTTTAACCGTTACTAAATAGACGATAGTAAAATGTGCCCAATGTAGAAAATTTGTATCCACTTTTTTCAGTTAATAACGATGTATTAAAGTAAAATATACATTATAAAGTGGACAATACAATGCCGTACGACACAGGCCATGACATAGATTCCATTCAGCCCGCACACGTCAGAAATATGTACAATGGAAACAAACTTTTCGTACGAAGCGGAAAACACAGCTTAAGTCCGTTATGTATAGCTAACGTTAAAATATAAGCGAGGGTTTAATGATTTTCGTTTTATTATCGTGATAAAACCGTCTATTTAAGTGTGTATTGGTAGGTATACTCGTATTTCTGTAGTTTACTGTTGGTATAACGTCTATCGTATATGTTCCTTATGGCGTGAGCAGAGAGAACCGCTTGTCAAATATCTTTACAGACTTGACTGTTTTACATTCTTCATTCTTTCAATGAATTTGGGCTTCAAAAACTTTTGGCTCCCCCAGTATCTGATTTAGTTGGTTAATATAACTGAGTTTTGGTATTCCTTGCATCTATCAACATTCGTATTAAAATAACTTTTTCTTTTTATTTTCTGTCATTCTTTCAATATATCCTAAAGTTAAGAGCATGATTTTTGTCATTTTACACCAGCACTTCCTTTCACAAAAAACATCTATATTAGGAAGTTATGTACGGTCAATCGAACTCCCCGGCTCAGAAGATGGCAGCTCAGTAGCTTACCCAACGCTTGGTCCACACTGTTTCCATCACTCAATCGTCTCTCTAAGTCAACGATGCTAGCGGTCACAGTAACTTGAAACTCGCTCGCAGTCGAACAAGCTGCTTACAACATCTCACTGGGCGGGAACAATGTCGCGATTTGAATTATTCCCACGTACAGCGCATTGCGCTTTGATTTTTTTTCCGTAAACGCAATTAAAACTTCGTGAGGGCCATTTTAAAAACAAAAATTGTTTATGGATTTTTGGCGGCAAGTCGGTGTTTTTTTTAATAACATATGGCTTTAATTTGAAGCAATGTAAATTGTTTTGAATACACACAGTCTCAGATAATTTTATTATGTTATAAATGGCTTTGTTTTTTATGGAGGTGTGCAGCAAAAGCAAGTATAATCAAAGTCTGTTGACATGTTATTCGTAGATTTTTCGCGACAAAAATGGTAGCCTTTATTTTATTTTTTTATTACTATAATATATGCCTGTTAATTCAAGGCAACCTAAATTATTGTTCGAATACGTATATATTCAAGGGTTAAGAATTGCATGTTTTTTATAGAAATGTGAGATAATGCTAACTACATCTAAGGTAAATGTATTCTACTGTCAATGTAACGTAACGTCACGCCCTAAATCCTCGAGGCCTTAGGCAAATGACTACAGTAGGTACACTCGCACGTTTCACTAATTACGTTTACGTCGAAACATGGATTGTGTGGTGAGCCAGTTGCCATATTGTTAATTTAGATAGTATTGTTTTTGATAACAAGTTTATTTTTTTTCAATGTAGTTTTATTTGCATGTTATTTAGTTTATTTAATCTTTAACTAGCGTATCTATGTTCCGGCTCATCAAATCATGATTTAGTTAAATATGTTTGTAGAGGGGTGTAAGAGGTTCCAACCACCATCTTAGGGGGTGTAAGAGGTTCCAACCACCATCTTAGGAACCCAAGCCAACCTCACCTGCACGTGGTGCACCCTGCTATAACAG
>DWMG01004703.1:0-10727 GCA_018244855.1 Elbella merops | reverse complement strand
TCTACTTCCGTGTTGCGTACGAACTCCTTGATTTCGGGGAGGTTTTCGGACAAACCTCGGGTATTGTAGGAGACAAGGTAGCAGTAACGATCCAGTATTCCTTTTATTCGGTAGCATGTATGAACCTTTAGTCTTCAGCGCGGATACAAATGTTTGGGTTCACAATACTACAGCTTTAGTATTGCAGTTTTAATTTTGTATGCCTCTGCCTTGTAACGAGATATCGCTTGCGATCCGTTCTCCCGTTTCGCGAACATCAAAAACGGTTATAAAACCTTTCAAAAGTTTTATTGCTAAATTAAAACGTTTTATAACCCAACAAATTTGATTTTCTCTTTATGTCTGTCTTCTGGAAGACGCTTAAATTTTGTTACGACATTAAAAGACGATACGCAATTTGAAGCTTTATAGAGCCTTCACTAATATTACATTGTAACTTTTGATTATGGCTTTTAATAAAAATTAGATTTGGGACTCGGAAGCCTTTGAGGGCGGTCAAAGATCTGCTCTATATTGTTATATTGAACAAGGTTAAACAACAATTAGAAAACATTTTAGTCTAAATTGTTTACTCATTTCGCAGTATACGAGTTTCTTTATTAATTTTTTGTAAAATTTTAGGATTACAAAAGCTATCTTAATTCCTTAGTCAACCTTATATTCTATATGGAGATAGTCATACATTCATTCCACATAAATACATACATAAATATAATGTGGTGTTGCGTTTTATGTAATATAGGTATATATCGCAGCCAATGGAGTCATAAAACATTATCAGTCTCATATGAACTCCCGTACGTCGAGGATCCAACGTTCTCGGTATTAAATTGCATCGCTTTGTGTCCAGTGTGTGTGCCTACCGTTCCCTTGATCTGGTGTTGGTCTGGCTGCATAATTACGTATAACAAAGCTTTCAGTCGTTTATTACAACATTATTTTATATGAAGTGTTTATCAGTAGCGGTTGCTGCCCAGTGATATTTGCTACCGACCTGTGATAGGTTTGCAGGAACAGTACTGCTGGTGTCAATTAGTTCAGTTTGTATAAGCGCTTAATAAGACTATCAATTTTATTAGTCTTCATAGGTATCAAAGTCTCATAAATGAAATAAGTGGAATTGATGTTGTCACATTATATTATCAGTTCAATGAATTTAATTTAGTTAATATATTTAGTGTCGCGTACAGAAGCGTGGCTGCTTTTCAAGACTCATGGTAGTCTCTAGTATACCTACATGTGGCCTGTCAAATAAGCACATAAAATATGAAATTGTTTTTAATAGGTCTTAAGTCGCCCTTTAAAATATTAAAAAAATAATTATAAATAAACATACAATAAGTACTCTTTTTACGACGTTATAAAATATTTGATTTTGTTTTGAAATAATTAATACTCGACCATTCGACCTAAACTAAGCAGAGCCTGCGTTATGATGATGAAATAATCGATATTAAGACATTATTTCGACTACTCGGTTTCATCACACAGGCACTCGCCCTGGATGCTGTTGCCTTTCCTATGAGTAAAAATTACACAAATTTCAAGGTAGAATTTAATTCAGTTTTGGTAAGCTTAAAAGCCAACAATGTTTCAATTGCCAAACTTTCGACCATTCCAGTCTAACAATTCAGGAGTCAATGACACCTGTAATTTTGAAAATATTATTTACGTAGCTGTTCACGAACATCGCTTTGAACTCTCACAATTCTAAGCCACTAAAACTCGTATACAGATTTTAGCTGTGAAGCCTTTTATGTGAATGAAAGTTTATACTTAAATAAAACTCGCTTAGCTTTTTGAAAAAATATTTGAACGTAAATGTATAAAATGGACTGAGATGAATAATTAAGGTCGACAAATATAAAAATCATATTATCTCGCCAGGCTACTTACTGGGTGGGCAGCAAGAGAGCACCTAGTGCCAAATATCTCTATTCTTATAAACCTGGCGTGCTTTTTCTATATTTATCATTCTCTTCATACGTGGACGCCGGTTTTAAGAGTTCCGATTCCACCATCAGCCAGAATATGACCTATTCAATCAAAATTTATCGATCTACGCTCTACCCCTCGATTCAATCCTATTCGATTAAATCATTATATTTATTCTTTCTCGGCACTTCAACACATGAACACTCACGCCGATAGTAGTACATTTGATAACGTGGTGTTTTAAAACAACTTTTGGAGGCTCGATTGTCTTTGTTAATCCTTGGCATTTTTTCCAAAGAAAAATAAAAAGGTTAAAACGTGGATTATGGAACCACCTGTTTTACTAAGTAGCGGTTTCCCAAAACTCCGCTTTGTTTCAAGGTCGACGGTGGCTAATGGCGTTTTTATCTGACGAAATTTATCGTCCTTTCAAAAGATTACGTTTTTCCAACAGAACCAGCAAAATGTTAAAGGTGAAATTTTGCAAAATTTTTCAGGTTTTTTTTCTTGTATAATGGTGTTTTTATTGTATTGGCTGATAAATAGGCAATTGGGCCAGTTATTCGCAGGGAAGTAATGTATAAAATATCACGCCCACTCTCTACCTATCCCGTAAGGCACGGCGTGACGTTTTGATAATAGTAAAAAGAAAATATTGTACTGTTTCCAATTCGAATACAAAGTACAACTCACAACAATCAAACAGAACAATCACGACAGAACAAATAAAATGAGGTTGCGAAGAAAATCTCTTAGGACTTTCATCGCTTAATACTTAGTTGTGTACGCTAACGTCTGTGCCACACGAACTACACAGAGGAAGTTGTCATGCGATTGTTGTAGCATGTAATTACGACGTTGGCACAACTATTCCATTCCAACGGAATGTCGCTTGTTGTGCTATGAACTCGCTGAGTAAAACCCGTAGAGCACTGTTTGAAACGCTCATACACTTGCCCTCCAAGCTTTTATCTGCGCTCGTACATTGAAAACTGTTCTACGATTTGTATTAAGTGTACGCGCATTGAGATATGGTTTGTAGAATTAGAGATAATTTGCACTCGCTGCTCGCTGTCTACCTCTTAACGGATCCGGCATGATAATGTAATAACAACAAATTCCACTTCAAAAAGCAAACCTTTACAGACATTGCATTATACCTTAAAATATTTCGTTACTTGTATGGTTATACTTTAATACTAGCAATTACATTGCAGAGTCAATGTAGAGTTTTATATACATTCTGGTATACATATATTCATAGAGGAACAAGCGACATTTGTCGATAAGATCCAGATGCAAAGTGCATGTAATAAATGGTCAAATGGCCAAACTGGGTCACTAGAAGCATCTATTATATAATTACATTTGTACTGAGAAACATAATGTAGGCGTTTAAGAACTCGGATCTTGGTGTGATATTGGATTTAGTCAATAGTAATTTATTTTGTATAGCGTCATGCCCGTCTTAAATATCAAGGTTTCGGTTAATCGGAGTAAAAACAAGATGGCCCCAATATTGAACGGTTTGACGTTACAAGATTGATGATAGACGACGAAATACACAGAAAACTATAATCTATTAGTGGTCCAGCTGTGATCGCTATTCGCCTGTATTTCGTAAAGCGTTTGTCAGATGGTTATTGAAGTTCGTATCTCTATACTCTGTGCTACTGTTTGATGTCAGAATATTATGAGTCCTACATTGAAAGTGTGAACGTACTATAAGTGTTTCATTTTGTGTGTTTATACCAACTAAAATTTTACCTTCCTCTGTTCTTCTTTGTACAAACTCTATGTGTGGAAAACCTCACAATCCTCCGCGCGCGCAAATTTCTTAAAATGGACCCTATAAATGGAACTTACAAATATTTTGTTTACTACTCGTAATTCATAAATAAAAAAACCTGAGTCATTATTATTATTTCTTTAGACATGTTTATTAATTATTGTGTACCAAAAACATCATCATTCATCGTCATCATCAAAAACATAATCATCATCATTGTTAATATCATAATCAGCCCTTTAATCATTCCAATGCTGCACATGGATGTCTTCCCAAGAGTTAGTAGAACTAAGTTTACGGTCTGCCACGTTGACTAACTATGGTTTGACAGATTTCTCATGTCTTGTAGAACAGAATGCAAAACTAAGATGTGCAAAACAAAATGTAAAATCACGCCTCTTATCCCCGAAGGGGTAGGCAGAAGAGTGTAGAACGCTCCCACGTTTCACTAGTTACGTTTACGTCCCATGGAATAGGTCGTGAGCCTATTGCCATACACCGGGCACACATCTAGACTCCGAGTCACCACTACAAATTTCTGCTTCATAAGATATGTAGGTTTCTTAAAAATATTGCTTGTATTTATTATAATAAATTAATACAGTAGAGTCACATTGGTGTTAAGGAGGCTGTCTGCACTAGAGACGCACTCATCTCTGTTGCTGGTATCGCGCCAGTAATATAATTTCCTGGCGCTCTTGTGCTATTCCCGCCTTGGGAACAATTTGGTCTAATGCTCCTGCATTTCGTATATAGCGCACTGTTTGGGCCATTTTCTGAAAAATTTTACTCTGTTGTCGCTGGCTTATGTAACCAGAATTATATTATTTAAAAAAAAATTAAATATCATAGCTTTAATTTATGTTGTGTTAAATGTAAATGTATTACTTTTCGAATTGTAATATTAATTCATAAAACAAAGTTACGTTTTATTTGTGATGTTGATAATTCAAATCTACCTCCATTTAGGGGAAGTCTTACATTAGTTGAAGTCGGCCACGGTTACATAATACAGATTAATATATGAAACGATGCACTAATGTCACGAGTTGGGGAGGAGCTTAAGGTAATTAAATTTAGGTTATTATTTACGTGTCTATAATAATAAGCGGGTCATATCGGTGATCGCTACTGATTTGGCAGGTTAGGTAATGGTTCGTGAGCTCGCATACTAGATTTAGTCATTTCAGCTAGATCGTTAAGTATGTCGAGTAGGCACTCTATGCCTTGAAGAAGTACAATTATACCTTCACGCCAGGTCTCTGATGGGTAGGCAGAGAGCTAGATGTGTCAAGTGTCTCTATCCTTACTGTCCTGGCGTTCTTCTGCCACATTCATTACTCTATTCATGTCTACATGCATGCCGGTTTGGAAGGCTTGTGATTCTCCCAGCAGAAAAAAGTTGTCCTATTTGGTGAAAATAGGTGAGCTTTAGATAGACTTTATTATTTTTCAACAACTAATTGGAACATCACATCTGTAGCCCCACGTTTTACAGTTACTTTTACGTCCCATGGTATAGATGGTGAGCCTATTGCCATACACAGGGCATATTTCCAGATCCTTGATCAATATTCAAGGTTTGACATTTATCTATATTCATCATTATTTAGAAAACAACAATTATACTGTGTGTACATCTGTGTGTACGTGTGCATATATTGAAAATAGAGTCAGCGAGTATCTAAACTGAAATCGAAGCCTGAAAAAGCAATTTTTCTTACTATTTCACGTTAGAGCGATCTCATCCCACGAAAAGATAAAAACTCACCGCGATGGCTGGAGATATAACGTTTATATTGCGTCAGAATATCTGTGCAGATAATGTATTTGTTTAATCATATCGATTTACAATTTGATAACTCGATAGCAATCTCGAGTAAATTCGATTTTCGTAGCGTTTGTACATATATTTCGCCCGTAATTGGCTAGCTTGACAGATTGGGCTTTTAACCCTACTTGTTTCTAATAGGATTCATCATGATGTTGATGATAATGTAAATGTTGTTGATGATGATGTTAACGTTGATGTTGTTGATGTCGGTGTTGAAATTGATGTTGTATTTATTAATTTGTTAAGGACAACCAACGAGAAATTATTCACCATCTTTAATATTGTAAACATAATGCTTAAAACCGAATTTGCCATGGCAAGCTACAAGAGGGTCAAGGCCATAGACAGCCATGCTGCCCAAGTGAACATCGACAGACAGAATCTCTGACATATTCATTGACAAATCGTATCTCTTAGTTGTACTCAAATACAATCTTATTTATCTATTCTTTATAATATTCCCTCTAGAACGTTCTGACTTACAGATTTTTAACCCTGGTCAATCAGGGATGCAGCGAACGAAATCGGACAAAGTGCCCCTTGAGTCTCTGGGGACCGTGTATTTACCGTTCCAGTAATGCGCCCTACATCCGACGAGTTCATTAACTGCTCTGTCTCTAATACCCTTCAGTAAAACACACACTACACACAATGATTAAGCTCGATCGAATGTATGTATATATGTATGTACATATGTATGTGAAGTCTGCCAACCCACACTTGGCCAGCGTGGAAGCGTTTAGCCTTAGCCCTTCTTATAGGAGATTCGTATCCAATAAGGGAACGATAAAGGGGTTGATGATGATATACATACAAGATATATAGGCGCATAAAACTCGATATCGATTCAGTATTAGAATACCAATCTAAGACTAATTTCATTACGGAATTCTTTAAATAAGTTCGCATCCTAATCATTTTGATAAGGGTAAGGCTGGTTTAAAATTAATCGGTTTTATATTCTCGATAAACTTTTTATTGTAACAAAAGTTACTCATTCATTGCTTGGGGAACAATGTGTGTCACGTACAATAGGAATTGATTTCTTTGTATCATAACTTAACAGATCATAGCCATTGGCTAACCAATTCATTATGGGATGCATAACGCATCTGGTGAAACGAGGGAGCTTATTACCAATCTGTGCCTACCCTTTCGAGGATTACAGCCGTGATATTGCACTTTAATAGTACAACACAAAACCCAGCAATGTATAGCATACACAGATCTACACAATACATTGCTCGCTCGCCTTTGTACTCTAGTTTGATATCCCGACTGGTCCAGTAGTTGGATCCCGGGATTAATTAACTGCAAATACACTATCAGTAATCCCCTTGTTCCAGTGATCCCGTCCGAGCGGATACTCAAACGAAGCTATTAATGTTATTAACTATAGACATTTATATTGTGAATAGCTTGGACTAAGAATGGATATTATGGTAAATAAGATTTCTGCATATGGCATAGTAAACAATTATAATGCTGTTTAAGATGTGTCATGTCTTCAAAATTTTTTTATTTTTATTTTTTTTTTCTTCTACCTATTGCAATTCCACAGTTGGAATACGGGTCTTCTCTTATATTGAGAGGGTTAAGGCCATAGTCTGTCACGCTGGCCAAGTGCGTGTTGGCAAACTTCACTCACTTTAGAAAATATTTAATTCTTGTATATATTTATTTATATGTCGTCGGGATTATTAGCACCATCGTCAAACATAGTGTGGGCTAGTAATGGGGTAATCGAACAAAAGAAACAGCCAATACCCTATTATCACAGTGTATTAACGTCTTACAAATGAACCTGCCTAGAAACACTAATACACTGGGCAAACGAAACGAGTAACAGTTCCTAGAGCGGAGGATCCACTCTCTTCGACGGCCGAATAGAATTTTTTATTTATTAAATCTCAAACAAAATATATTTCACAAACTTAATATAGGTTGCCTGGAAGAAATCGCTACTTGAGCGATAAGGCCGCCTATTGCAGGCCCCCTTTTCTTTACCTATATTTGTATAATTATTATTATTATTATTTTTGTCTATTGTTTACTGTTCTATGTACAGACCTTAGCGTGCAATAAAGTATATTGTATTGTATTGTATTGTAATATAAAACCCATCAACCTTCCAAGGTGAATGAGTAAGGTTAAAGCCATTCTCTGCCA
Source organism: Elbella merops (assembly GCA_018244855.1). Classification (NCBI taxonomy): domain Eukaryota; kingdom Metazoa; phylum Arthropoda; class Insecta; order Lepidoptera; family Hesperiidae; genus Elbella; species Elbella merops. Next base: position 3,000 of record DWMG01004703.1, on the reverse strand, counting down.
TGCTGCCCAAATACAAATTGCCAGATTTCATACGCCTCAGATGACATTATGGAGGTATGCATACCTCATAATGATAACTTTTACATTACCAGTATGTGTTATTTTTCTTCATAAGCGCATATGACCGTCAGGACGGATGAAGGTCATGGACAAAAACCCCATATCGTAATTAGTGATAAGATATATTACAAAACCTTTCTAACGTAACATTACACTTGTAATCCCCGAAGGGGTAGGCAGAGTGTAGTACACCCCCAAGTTTCACCAGTTACGTTTAAATCCCACAATGGAATAGGTGGTGAGCCTATTGCCATACACAGGGCACGATTCCAGACTCCGACTCACTACTGGATATTTTAAATTATTTAATAACACTTATACATATTATTTTTAAAACGACGTTAAACCACACCATTTTTTTAAATCTATAGAAAAATACAATGTTTTCTCATTATTTTTCTAATATAGTTTATTTCCTCATCACTTTTTTTACGAGTATTAGAGTTAATTACATTTACCTCGAGACCTCTCTCGCTCAACGTAATTTTTATTAATGTTCACGCTACACAATTTTCACGTTATACGCATCGTACATATTTCATAATTATTACGATCTGACCTTCGCTGAATTCCAACTTCATACATTGCAGGCGGTATTTGCACATAGGCGAAGCTAATGACCCTCGTAAAATGTTAATGAGCAAGCAGCAACGATAAGCGGGTGCTTAAAACGAGGATTCGTGTAAAAAGCAGTAAGAAGTGGCCCGAATTACTGGTTATAACAATGGAGAGCGAACCGCGCGGCTGCAAGTTGCGGGCCCTTGCTCATATAATCGTGTGCAAAAAGCTTACTTTTTTACATGTTCGTGTATCATGTGTTTGTTATTATATCGTCACGCTGGGTTCCTTATGGGATAAGCAGACAGCATTGAGTGACAAGTAAGTCTATCATTACTGACCTGAAATGTTGACTGTCCACACGTGTTGTTTTCACAGGTAATATCTGTGTTTATGCGTCGCCAGTTATGTCAAACGTTCCGCCAAGGAATAGAAAGTTAACCAATTCCCATACACTATCCATGCCATACACAAATCCAGACTACTAGCAACATCAAGTTAGAAAAACTTATTGATACTTTGCACAACCTGGTATTCGAATCCAAGTCCTCTTGATTAGCAGTCGCGCTTGCAACCACTAGATCAAACAGGCAGTCTTGTTTTTGTAACATTATATTACATTAAAATCGATTCAAATGGCTTGTGAACATTATATGTGCGGTTTCGTTTCGAGGTCGTACGAAACAGATAAACGTATTCAGTAAACCAACGCAAAGCTTTAATGACACGTTTGCGGTTCCACAGAATATATAAATAGCTGTTTTATTGGCTATTTTGGCCATTTTACAATTTCAATGCGTTTTAGTTTTGCATATTTTAACATCAGTTACAGGTACAATTGTCTAAGCCATTACAGAATTGGTACAATACGTTTGGTATAATTAAAAATGTAAATTTTGTCATTATTATTTGTATTGTTGTTGTAGCGAATGATTTTTCGCAGGCCGTTATTGACGAACATTAGTAGTAATAAATATTAATACCTGTATGTAAAACATGCTTTGTTAATAAAGATTATATATTATTATTATTAACATGAAAATGTGTGTATATACTAATCTCAGGTCGGCAACTGAAATTGATACGGAATTAATGAATGGGATAATCAAAATGACAAGTGTAAGGAAACCTAATTAGGACATCTGATCTTGCTGAGGCATTCATTAAGAGACGCCTCGAGCGTTGCAAATATACTCGTACATTGGCGACATTGACCACTTATTATAAACTTATAACGGTAACTACCAAATTAAGTAGCTTTTTCGCCGACACCGACACAGATACACCGACACCGATACACCGACGAATATTTTATGTTTTCCCTTTTAAGACATCTCGTCCAGAAAACACCACAAATATAATCAACAAGAAACCATTAAAATTATATCAAGTTTGATGATTAGTCATCGTGCTATTAATATTAGTCAATTTAATAATGCTTAAATATTAGTCATTTTGATTACGCTTAAATATTACAAACGTTTTTTATTATCCATCCGGTGTATATATACGAGTATTCTGTAGTATACCGCAACCTCCGTATTTTTGTCAGGAAATTCTCAGAAAACCCGGTTAATTAACAACCCGGTGGATACATTTAAAGTGATCGTGTGAATCACATTAAAAGGATCACGTACTGTTGTGTGTGCGATGTTAACACACGTGCGATTTGTGTAATTTCCTGCAAATATACGCTCGTTTTGTGTCACATTAGCACAGTATATTTTGTGTGTAAGGTTCAACAACGTAGTGTACACTGTGAAATGTACTAATAAAAGATTATATTACAATGGTCGTGTACCTACGACCTATCAATTATAAAAAGGTAATATATAACTAGACATTATTATATACATTATAATACATTAAATTAAATTTTCTTTTAGTTATGTTTTGTTCCATCTTACGTTTTATACCATCTTAATAAAGAAGCTACTAATTAGCGTATTCCTTGATTTATATTTGTATTTGTCTTCGTTATATAGTAATAATAATACCATAAAATGTTAAATATGTAAATTATATAATTAAAACATTTTTAATGTCACTCTACGTCCTCCTTTTCATTCCTCTGGGAGTCAATTTTAATTTAACTCGTTCGAAGTTATTGCCAACGTAGAAAAAGGAACATGTTTGTCAGATTCCAAATATCTAAGGATTAAGAGAAATAATTATGAGTTAATGACTACATTAATTAATAACTATTACAACATTGCTACTATAAGGTGGACTTTAGATGTGTACCTACAGTGCTTCAGTAAAAACTTATTTAATATTTAAATATTACTAATGTTCTTCGTAGTGTAAACGTAGTGTAGGACGCCCTCCAGCTAGATGGAGTGACGATATACGCAAAGTGGCTGGCAGTGGTTGGATGCGAAG
>DWMG01004702.1:0-10728 GCA_018244855.1 Elbella merops | reverse complement strand
ATTCTAAATTAGAAAAATCCAATAGTACCCGACCCGGGATTTGAACCCAGGACCTCCCGATCGGCAGTCGCGCTTGCTACCGTTCGACCAACGAGGCAGTCAAGTTTGTATTGTAAACAGATAATTTATAAATGCAGTTAATAAGCGCAGTGAACGCCGGCCATTAAGTGCAACGTAATGCAAGGTACCGAGTCGTGATATTACACATCATGACGTCATTTGCAATTCAAACTGCAGTGAAAGGCAACTGCAGCCACAACCACTTATTCGTCATCTTGCCTTTGTGTTTTAAATAATAACTTTCGATTCCTCAGTATTCAATTCTATTAAATTACCAGTAAATATAGATGTTTTTATACACACCCACCTTGCATTCCATAATACACATCTACATACATATCCTCACGCCAGACCCCTTACGGGGTGGGCAGTCTTTTCATACATGTACGCTGATTTCGGAAACTTCTAACTTTCCCATCAATCAGAACTAGACCTAGTTTAGTCGACATATGTATGTAGGTCTGTCTTAGTATTCTAGTCCATAATGGGACGTGTAACGTAACTGATAAAACGTGGGAAATAAATACACTGCCGTTTACTTCTTGGTGGAATATAAGAGTGATGTTACAGTATTTTACGTTAAGTTTTTCTAATCGATGTAGTTTAATTCACCACTGTCCGGATTCATCTGCAGCTAGTTCTAAAATCAGTCTTTACCGGTCGACCATTAGTTATTTCTTATAATATAATTACAATTTTAGATGCAAAGTTCATATTTAATGCGATTATTGATGAATGTAGGCGAGGGAGAGTGAGACTCGTCTGTCTTGTCCGAATACGTCTGATATTCTCTAATATGGAGATTTATTTCCGAAACTGGCGTGTATGTATGAAGAGAGCGATATATGTAGGAGCAGGTCAGATTTGTGAGGATAGAAATATTTCGTGCTCGGTAATTTCTGCCTGCACCATATAGGATCAGGCGTGACGATATAAACATAATAATAGAGTTCTGAAAATCAGTATTTAGGAGACAACTATCCTGATTATGGCCGTTGTTACGATATGTACCTCTCAATTCTATTGAGAGTTAACCTAATATATTTTTACCTGCATAAAATAAACCTATATCTAAGCTCTAAATGCACCCACATGCGTCATACATACGTCACGATGCGACATTTTAAATTAAAAGAAAACCTTCACTCATACATTGACGTGTTGCGGTAGTCGGTGGAGATTATAATAATTAATTAATACAAGACATTTTACTAAGGAATGCGAATATAAATACATCGTAACGTCACATCATGCCTGTATTTCCCCGTAGTAGTGGGTGAGCCTTTTGCTGTACACCAGACTCAAATCCAGACTGTGTGCTGCTACTGTGGATTTAAAGTTGAATAAACAAAACTTTGCCCAGCCCGAGTATTAAGCCGAAGAATTTGTAATCGTTAGTTGAGCTTGAGCTTGCAACATTTTGACCAACGGAGACAGTCAATTACGTTATACATATTAGTGATAAATCATTTATTTATTTGTCAGTGATTTAGTCTTTACAATACTAAGGATGTTTCCTAAAAGTCCAGTATTAATAATCCTCACCTGTGGCAACTACTGAACTACTGAACAACTGAATTGCAAATTTGAACACATACATAAAATAGGTACACCTGTTTTACATAGGAATGTGTGTGAGAGAAAAAATACCTGATTAAATCACGGGCGCCCGGAGCAATTGTCTCAAAATAAATGTTAGCACACCGCACACGTTTGAATACGGCGCCGCGACTGCAATTCCAATGGAAAAAGACGCTGTCACACCGTCGCGAATTAGAACATTTAAAGTTGTATATCAAAAAGTTGATTTAATAATCATTAAGACTGAACAGAATAGAAGAAACAATTATTTCATATCTATTCAATCAATAATATAAAAGTTCATAATTCACCATCATTATCCTCATGCATAGAAAGGTTGACGGATGATTTTAACAATATAATAACAATAAATAGGAAGACAATGTTAGTACGGAAAGGGTCCTTGTCATAGTCTTTGCCATTGACATTGCGTATTTAATTCTACTGTAATATTTTCTATTATCCATTACGTATTTAATTCCACTATCGTACTATTGCAAAACAACAACCTTTGATATTTTCCAATTTTGTATCATACCACTGTTGGACACAAGTCTCCTCCAAGTGATATTTACGCTTATAAACGTATATATGTAACTTTGTAAAGCGGTGTATGCCAGGATCAGAACCTAGCACGCTCCAAATCGGAAGCTGAGTTCCAAACCACCAGCCTGTCACTGCATTTTTGTTTCTGTTACTTTGCGAAAATCCCATTTAAACAAATTAAGCTAACATTCCTATAGAAAAGTATACTAACATGCTGTATAACGGTGTACACCTTCATGCAGTATAGGTACCATCCCTTTAAAAAGATCACCTGCGCATTCAACAATATGTAAGGCAGGTATACACTACCATACGCACCTACTACTACAATTTTATTTTGGTTCGTATGAAAACATTTTCAAGGTTATGATATAACCATGTCAGATATTTAAGTAAGGACATATTATTCACTCAGGCTTACTCTCCACCTAATCCATTCAGGCGTGATGTTATATATTAACTTGCGTCTACTTCTACATATGTATGTAGGCTTATAAAATATTATAATTAATTGTTTACGTTTTAGTAATCATTCCATAGTCCTAGCTGAAATACTATCGCCTAATTTTTAAGTCAGTCTTAACTTCGATCTTATAGCCGACCTTGGCGCCGACTTCTTTTGTGTGGCTCTTATGCGTATTTTTTTTTGTTACGCTGCGGTGTGACGGGCGGCCGACACACACACTACACAGAAGCGTGCGCACATGTCAAGAATAATGAACCGTTGCATTCTGCTTTATTATTTATCCAGCAATCGCCGGCCGCCATCACCTTAATTGCACATACTTGTTCACTGAAACAAATAAAGCCTCCGCGTTAAGTTAATAAGGCTTTATTGCAATTAATTACACGATGATATTTTAATGAATTAATTACCAGAATATTTTTATTTACTGTAAGGATCAACGTGTTAAAAGTCCTGCAGTTACTCGTGCTACTTCCGCTATTCCTTCTATTTTATAATACATTGTAACATATGTGAGTTTATTCCCTAAAAATACTCAGATAAAGTGTTTATATTTCATTACAATTTTATGCAACATTATATTATTATAATATTTATGTTAAGTACTGCAGTTTAGTTGCGGTCAATCAAATAGTTGAACGTTACAGCGAAAGAAACATTTAAACATAATATTATTGAGTATTCTAAAAAACGGAACCGTATTGTTCTGTCTTGTGTTTCTCCATTGCGTGAAGGTTTAAAAAAATGTATGTGGGAACAACACAGTTTTATCTGCAGTTTATTTGGACACCCGTCACAGCGGCTTTATGCCGTGTTTACACTCGGATGCGCGCTATACGAGCACGCAAAGAACCAATAGCAAAATAAAAATAATAGTTTGAAAAATGACCCGTATCGCTTTTCAATTGTTCTTGTGTTCGCTGATTTTTTTAAATAGATTTATATATCTATGAATATCATGACCATCAGCCCTCTCGCGTCCACTGCTGAACAAAGTTTTCCAATAGCACGCCAATGAACTCGATCTTCAGCTCTTTTTTATCCAACCGTTGCCACCGACTTTGCGTATGTCGTCATTATAGGTATATATATCCGAATATGTATATAAAAATGTAATTAAATACTGAAATAACTTCACTTTAATTGTCAAAAAACCGCCTAATTAATCCTCTATTGTTAAAACTTCTGTAATTCCCGTTTTTTCATCATTCTGCCACGCTAATGTTATGTTGTGCTAATGTCAAGTGATGTTACTATCAGATAAAAGAGTGTAGTGTAAACCAACCAGAACGCTAGTTCGGAAGTCACAGCATTGAGGTTGGAAAACAAAATTAAAACGTTGGGCGGTATCGAGGCGGTGTGAAATGAAACGTACACTATACCCCCGGGGCCACAGCCCGCAGGTACCTACAGGATTAATCTGTTGTATATTTACTTCGTTTTTTCATTTTCAAATATCCAATTGTACCAATAACACTCTGGTTGTATTGTATTGAACACACAATCAAACGCAACGCCAGTAATCCCCGAAGGGGTAGGCAGAGGAATGTTACAGTCTCACGTTAGACCAGTTACGTTTACGTTCAACATGAAATAGGTGTAGCCTACGGTCATATAATGCTATATACCATACATATATTGAACACACAACTCTCTTAAATACAGAACTTGGTAAAATGTAGCAAATTTTAAAAGTTACGGGATTCAATCTGTGATTTCTTCTAAAAAGCATATTTTAATACATCCTACCACCAAATTATCGAATCGTATTTACATGGCTGATATAATAATGTAATTGTCGACGTTCTTGATGGTGATACGTTGTTGATGTTCAAAATAGGTTCATTAAAAATAAATCAGTAAGTAATGAGTCCCCTTTTAGGGGAACGGTGTCGCAGTGTTGGCGATATTACGTATTTAAATCATTTTCTGTTTATTTACTTATTGATAATAATTCCCAGGAATCTTTAAAACCGTCGTGCCTGTATGAAAATAGTAACGGAAGTAGTGCGTGAAGTCTATAAGCATAGAGATATTTGGCCCTCGGCGCTCCTTACCTACCCCGTAAGGGATCTAGCGTGATGATGTAATAGTAGTAGAGATTATTGTCTTATTTTAACTCTATTTGTAAGATTAATGAATGATATGCAAGGAATTCTATAGTACTTATAAAGTAGGAATACGTTTAGTTTTTTTATTTCTATCAATCGTCATAATGACCCTTGCATTGTTATATTATTGAATATGGGTATCTTCGGAGGACAAGAATGATTAAGGCCATACTCTACAACTAAATAAATGCGGGTTTGCAGATTTGGCACGCCTTAGACAACATCATACAGAACTATAAAATTACAAGTGTCCTTACGATAATTTCCTTCATCGTTACCAGTTCTATTTAACATTGAATTGCATATCTCCTTCTTAAATATTTAATATTAATTCAATAATAGCTTCAGAATATGTAACAATAATAATTCCATTTTCTATTAGGAGCCGGTTTAGAAGGTTGTATATGTTTAGAAAACATTTAGAATGTTACCGCTTAACTTACAAGACTGAACAGTATTGTCTCAAAGTATTTTGTAGAACGATTTGTATAAACTTGAAAATGTCGGTGCCAAGAACGTATCAGAAGGTATTGGGCAGTGATGCAATGCTTACCAGTGTTGCACAACATATGAAAGATTTTTACGCTTCCCTGACTTAATAGTTTCGATTTAAAAGCTTTTAGAGCTATTATCCAGGTTTATAAAAGTATGAAATTTCCGTCCCTGTTCCCATAAGATTTTTCTATAACTGTATGTTACATGTGCACGCCAAACATATTTTGTTTTTTAAAAATATTTTCTATTTAAAAACATCTTATTGATTCACCAAAACTATTGCCTTCATAATAGTCACAAACCAACACGAATAAGCGAAAATGTAATACCTATTTTTAAACAAATACAAAATGTCGACAGGAATGCAGCTCAAATTTGACACGTGTCAAGTCGGTAAATGAAAATCAAAAAAAGTTCCGCCGGCGTCAAAGGCGAAGGTTGCCGTTTTGTTCGGGTCGCTCCACACTGATTCGTTTCATAAAACTCTCTATTTTCACACATTTTTGAAACATCGTAAATGGCTAAATAGTAATATGACCGAATAGTACCACTTTATCGGACACAAGTAATACCAATCTGCGTAGATGTTACTAAAACTATAATTGACGAGTCATTAAAGCATATTATGTAAAGCTTATTATACATTATATGTTTTTTCACACTGATGGAACTTTCAGGTTGGCTATGGTTGGTAACATTTTAAAGTTCTTTTAAGTAGTATTTTCAAATTAGTAAATTTTTCGTTGTTCGCACACAAATACAAGATAACTTTTCAACTATTCCTCTCGTAATTAAAATCACAAAATGAGCAATTATATAAAAGATCCTATGAGACTCGTGAGACGTAAGAGCCCATCGCCTGCCTAAATATTTCTCCCTTCATATCAGAAAACAACAGTATAGTTTTCAATACATTTTCAACATCGATCGCATACGAAACGTTAAAACCATAAACGTGTTATTTTTACATTGGTTACATGTTATTCTTAATAGCTGTATAATGATGAGCGACCCTAAAGTTTCCCGGCCTTGGAAAGCATAAAACGGTAGAGTGCAATAGATTTCTGGAATTAAATTATTCAAGATTGAAACTGTAGGCGGTACGTGCAACGCTTCAACAATATCGGATAATTACATTTTCTTGTACATTTAACTTATATAAGAAAAGCTCTTACAGTCGTCCGACAGGAAACTACGATCATGGCTGGATTGGATAACCACCTGCGTCTACCTTTTGCCATTTTTTTAATTATGGAAATCAAATCAAGGTTACATGCGCGAAGCAGAATCTGGGTCGGAACGGTTGCTGAATAGAGTTGGTGCATATTTAATTAATACCTTATATTTTTTATTTCATTCGCTTTTACACGTGCTTATGAAGGACTTAGGAAAAGTTACTGGTTGCAAAGAAGAAATTTTAAATCTGACATAAGACCCCGGTCTAACGGTGGAACATGAAAGAAAAAGGGGAGAGTATATAAGAATGGTGACACACATAAAACGAAAGGATGCAATTACTTCTCTCATTCAGCGTTATGCTTTTTACTGTATCACTTTGCTTAACATTGCTTAAGGACATCCCACAATGTTTCTTAGTCGTAAAGTTTTAGTACTGGTTTCGCATAGCAAATGAGCATCAGTATGTACACAACATTATGTATAGTGCTTTCACGGCATAGCTGTAACAACTAAAACTATCTGCTAAGCACCAGTTGCACGCGGATGCGCCAGGAGCATGATATACGATATTACACTCCACACTTGGCGTACACCCTACAACATGAATATTTAACTACGAACATAAGAGCACGCTTTTCACACGTCGGCCATTGTGCGTTTATTGTATAATCTTTTTAGTACTGTATTTCTTCAATGGAAATGTAGTTGGAAAATTAATTTGTTTTACATATGTATTTTTTCTTTGTGTATTTTATATGTATTTCATTATTGATTTAAATAGTAAACTTTATTTAGTATTCACCGTATAATCAAAATGGAAAAACAAAACATTGTATTCGAAATTAAACAAAAAATATTACATACCTAATAATGTAGAGGCCTTACTTTTATTTAAAATAAACTTCTGATATTTATTTAATATAATTTCGATATTTCTATACAAAAATACAGTACAATTTTTATTCAGATTTCTTCATTACCACGCGCGATTATGGCATAGCAAAGCGGTCGCGACAAATTACAAGTGTGAAAACTCCCTTATTAGAAACTAATAATTGAAACAAATACAGATAACAAATGGGCTCAACACAATAATTTCACAGCAATGCATCTGACACATAAAGATAAAACCGTTCAATTATTTTTAACTACCGACCTCTGCTAACTAATAATTACCTCAATATTATATCAGAACACCAATGTATTGCTGTTCGATAACCAATTAAAATATGTATTGAACCTTATTGTTTTGCCCATAAGCGTCACATTAGCTTGACACTATGTTTGTTAATTGTAATCATAACCTCCCAATAATATAATACTTATTGTTTATCGTATCAGTAACAAATTTATCGGTAATTGTTATGATTAACGCAAATTGATTTAGTCTCTAATGTAGAGTATGTGTGAAATCAGGTCGTTCAGTGTTGAGAGGTCTCAATAACAATATACAAGTTCAATTAGTTGATAAGCATAATAATTGTGTTACTATTACAACATAACGCCTGTCACGTTACGGAGTAGGCAGTGAACACCGAGCCCAATATTTCTACCTTATTATGTATTTCGGTTTCGAAGCCTTCTAACTTCCTCATCAGACTATATCTAACCTACAACAGTATGCGTACCCCTTCGAGGAAATACAGGCATGGTGTGTCTCATATTGTATTATTCTTACATACTAACTACATGATCATAATCATCATCATCATCAGTCTATCTCAGTCCATTGCTGGGCGTAGGCCTCCCCCAATAAGCGCCATCACGCCCTGGCCTCGGCTTTAGACTGACTCAATATTTCGTATGAAATAGTAGTTAGAACAATTCAAATTCAAATTATTTTATTCATTATAAGGTATATATGTACATACACTCAATGAAGGTCATGTTTTAGTTATACTTATACTTCGGCTTTGTGCGCCCCTCAAGCTATAGTAGACCGGGAGAAAAAGGCGGAGAAAAAAAAAACTCCCGGCACTCGTTTAAATAACAAAATTTGAATAAAGTGAGCCATGTTGCAGTATGGCTACAGTCCGATAAAGAGCACACGTGACAGCCATCGTGTGTGTTAATATCAGCTACTGTCATCTGCTTACAATTGTTAAAGATCGCAACTATGACTTAATGAATTAAAGTCCTGGTATTATGAATTTGTAACACATTATTAATAATCAATGGATGTTCATAGTCATAGGTATATAGGCTGTCTGCAACGTTGAGCAAGTGCCAGTCTTAATGTTAACCGACTATTATTATTGTGTTACTTTGTTCATATTCACGTAGAAATAATTCAGGCTTTTTAAGTTTTTGAAACTAACATAATTATATTATAGATAGGTACGTACAAAACTTAATAGTATGATTTACTTAGCACGAGATGGAGCAACTTGGTGAATCATAAGTAATGACAATACAAGGTATTCATTTACTTAACTACTGACAAGTTTTACTGTATGTCTGCTTTGCGTCATAAATATCGTGTTTGTGGACATATGTATTTATTTAAAGAAGTTTGTAATGATGTCATGCTTTATAGCTTGATATGCTTTTGCAATGGGTTTTAACGTTTGTCAATCGCTTGCTTTGCTATTTCGTCGAAATTACGATAAGCTATTCGCTTCCGGTTTGAAACGAAATGCTAATAATTTAACAAAGAAACTTTTGTGTCATTAACAATGTTTGTGTATTAACCTTATAAACAGTTACTATGACAATATTGCATATTGACCTCATAAACAGTTAGAAATGTTTCATGGTTTTGTTTGCATTGGTATTTATATTGCTTAAAAGATTTGAACGGTTGCGACTTTTCCACTGGCGATAGCGCCATCTAGTAACTGAAGGAAACATTATATTCAAAGCATTGCGATAAATCAGAATAAATAAAATCAGCGTACTTTTCAAAAGTAAAAAGTAGTCTATGTCACTACTTTATCTATAAACTATTTGTATGCATAATTTCATACCCTCCTAATGAGCATTACTGCTTGATCGACTCACAAATATCTCAATAAAGATAGAAACTTTCAATAACGGCGATGAAATTAAAAACACCGAAAGAAAAAAAAATATGGAAATAATTCTATTTTTAAATTTGAATATAATCTTAATAGAAACGGCAATAAACAATGTAGTAGCACTTGATGAAAGCGTTCTAAGAATAAAAATGGAAACATCAAAATAAAACGTAACGTAAAGTTAGGCGGAAATCCTAAAAATGTAACCAACCTAACCTAACCTAACCTTTGACACGCTTTGATTTATTCCAAGAATATTCCAAACAGTACATGTTAAACCAGACGTGGCTGTCCAAGTTTTCCCTCCATTTTTCCTGCACGACAGAACGACTGGCGTGATTAAATTCATTAGGGAATAACCACTCCTTGCGCAGAGTACCATTTTTAAGGCGCGCCCCCACTCATAATTTATTTGAAAGCTTTAAAGAAAACATTAAATAGAATTTAATTCTCGGATTCTAGCTGATGTGACTGTAATAATTCTCTGAAACAGGCGTATATGGATCAATGAATATAAAAGAAGCACGTCAGGTGTGTAAGTATAGTAATATTAGGGACTCGGAGCTCTCTGCTCACCCTGCAAATGATCAACATCAACGTCAACATTCCACTTCAATGTTAAATATAATATGTTTAGTCATACTTTCATTAGCCATTCATTAAATAATAGCACTTAGTAGCTAATTACGAATATAATATTTTATCCTAGCAGCTAACCGCTTAGCGTGACTAAATACGTTCGGTAACATCAGCTCCCAACGCAGGCGCGGCTATAACCACGCAATTTCATATTTACCAGGCGTAGCCCCAGTACTCGCGGATTAATTATATGTTTAATTTAAAACTTAATGAACTAATAAACATCTAGGTTTTTGTTACATCATCGTCGGCCTGTTTAAGGTCACTGCTGAATATAGGCCTCTCTTAAGCCTTTTACGACACTCGGGTATTCGGGCAAGTAAAGTTGAGCAATTCCGAGCCCGGTCAGAACTTGAAAGAGGGACCGCTATAGAAAAGTACAACTACTGTACAACAAACCGATAACAGACGGTTCGGTACCACGGCAATACTGGGGTAAGCGTAAGGTTTCAAAAATGATAAGACTCGCCACAGTACAGAACATATTTTACTTAATTTTTTTTGCGCCCAGACAAAGATGGAAATTTTTTTCTTCTTTTTTTTTTTTTTTTTATTTAATGTGTCTTATGCTGTTGACCCTAATGGCCTCTACAGCTTCACCGGGTTTTAGTGGCGAGCCCAAGTGGCTCCGCCT
>DWMG01004701.1:0-10728 GCA_018244855.1 Elbella merops | reverse complement strand
ACCGGCGCCCGTGGGCCTGAATTCGATCTCTAGAAAGCATAAACGGACAATCAGAATTCAGTATTATTCTTACAATATTATTAACATTTCTATCGTCATGCCAAATCCCTTACGGGGAAGGTACAGAGTACTGAATGCCTGATATCTTTATCCTTACAGATCTGACGTGTTCCTTATATATCGGAAAACTTTCCCCACCGCAGCTAGGCCCCGACCGTATGTTGGACTCTGAATCCTATGATCAGGGGATATGTTCGGTAGTCACTAAAGGAATGCTTGAATAATCCGATGTCTTCTAATATCCGCTTACTAGTATAATTTAAAAGGGTTTGGTAAATTACAGTATGTAGGTCCCGACATCCCGGTACACTGCTATATGGTATGGCATATATGTATGGCAATAGGCTCACCACCTATTCCATTGTGGGACTTAAACATAACTGGTGAAACGTGGGGATGTACTACACTTCTCTGCCTACCCCTTCGGGGATTACAGGCGTAATGTTACGTAAATCCCTTCATAACTATCTGCATAAAGAGGTACTGATTATATAATTATACCACTTTCTTATCGCTTTTTTAATTCTATGAAAATGTTTGGATACAGTCTCACACACGATGTTACCGTGGTCGTTCTCGCAGAAATGTTATTTTTAAATCTTTGAGTTATGTAACCAACGTTTACTCGTAAAAAGATATATTGATGATATTGACAATACGTATAACACTTATAATGTTTTTTCAACAAAATCACGATATATGATGGGGGTACAAAAATAGAAACAATATAACAATATACTTTTTAATACAATATATATTACTGATAACTAAAACAGAAACTATTCGGAATCGTTTTTCATACCATGTGTTGTGGTTTACCAATTTATACGATTCGAGAATGTATGTGCAGTATATCTAGGTTAAGACCTGGTACCATTTTACGAGAATTTATTAAGAGAATCTTTTGTAATAAAATTGCTAAAAACTATACAAACATTTCATAATGCAGTTACAAGAAGTGTGATAAAAAAAGGCTTGATGCGATGTACAACAAATGTATTACTAACGCAATTCGATAAACGGTCTGTTAAATTAGCGCTAACAGTTAAAACACAAGAGAGTTATCCTAAACTATTCATGGGTATGTTCTCCGATGATAGCCACGATCCTGCCATTGAACATCTTGATCGACACTCTGCAATTCTTCCTGTTCCTTCTAGAACAATACCACACGCTTCTGCCAGTGACGCTGGTGTAATAAGACGAGAAGGTGTGACTGCCAACGCGCAGCAGGAACCGATTTTTACTTATGGGAATAAGTTCGTATCCTGAAATTTAGGTTCATAATCAACACTTAGTAAGTATTTATTTTACAAAGCACAGAAAACTGTCCAACACAAATTTATTGCTATCGTAGTTTCTTGTTGCTCATTCTTGCCCACCGTATGTCATCTGCAACATACGACTGGAAATCGCTACTATAGTTCTGACTGAAATGCTGGAGTGTGAATCCTAGATGAGTTTAAATTTACCAGAAACTTTAAAGTCAACCTTATATACATTTTCTATATTTCGTTTAAAGCAGAACCAATCACTTTCCCATTAAATTTTCATAGTTAAGAGTGATTATAGTAAATTTATTTGATTTTTGAATTTTTATTTTATTTTTATTTATTTTATTTTTAAATTTTGAATTATGTAACGTGTTTAACTGGAACAAAACAAATTTTAGTTACATGAAGTCCGATATATTATGTATCGTAGACATTAAAAAATTGTGTGCAAACAAATGCAAAGCAAACATGTAATAACGGTCGCGTGGCACTTCAAGTGGATAGTACAAAATACGTTTTAAACACATAACAGTTTATTCTAATTCTCTTGAATAATATGAAACGACAAAAATTTTAAATTGAGAATAAAACAAAATTGTTTTATACTACTATTCGATAAGAGATGTCGCTACGAGCACTAAACAATTAGTAAATTGAACTAACTAGCTTAAGTCTGTCTGCCTTTTTGTCTATGCACCTACATAAGTACGGAAGTACTGGTCACCATTTACAGTATTACACCTTGTACGAAAATCAAGCTACCTACAATTATTGGAAAACATCGTATTCTACTGGAGGCCTATGACAGATAAGTTACTCTACGTCGAGACTAATATCACTTCATTTACATGTACAAATACATACTCGTACATACCGAGAGTGACATGTTGGGAACATGTTTCCGTTTTTCGTAGATATGTCAGCAAATAAGCTTCGTTTATATTGTAATTGCACTAGTTTATATTGTAATTGCATGCACATCATCATCTTCAAACCTTTTATGTTACTGCTGTAAGTGATAACTGGGTGCACCCAAAAACGTGAAGGGTTTAATGTCTGGCACTATGAGCAGATACTTATTGGCAAAATTCACACGCCCCGCAAGCACTGCTGGTTACAGATAATAATCGATATTACCACATCCAAACCCAAGAATAGGGGTTCTATAACCTCAATACCCTTGGACAGCATCACAGTTTCATCGACAACTTTAACACTTACACAAGTGAAACAAAGATGGTATCTCTCAGAGTCACCGTGTAGCCATGTCTTCACTCATGGCTGTGCACCCCGTGTATGGATATCAGTTCTCTCTCAACCATTCTGACTGAGACCTTGCAGTTTCTCCGCTTCCGTTTCGAACAGTACCAGACGCTCCTGCCGGTCGTACTGCGATAATTAGACGAGAACGTATGCCGTCCGATCCGAAGAAGGAACCCATCGTTGGGCAGTGGGATCAGTTCGTAGTCTGGAAGAAACAATTTGTGTTCATTGTAATTGACTGTTGGCATTTGGCGAATGGCGTATCTAAGAGATAAGTAAACTAACAGACCATATGACGGTAAGCGATCATAAATCCAGCAACACGGATCCACTAAAGCATTCTCTGATGCATATCAGCGGTGTGAAGTATGTTACTGGTCCTTTATTAGCCGTGTGAAATATCTTGTCAGTTTGTTCGACGTACCTTCCACAGAGTTAATGAAACTCTGTCTTTATCAAGTTGCGATTTATCATTTTGTTCATTTTTGTTGAAAATTTGAGATACTAAATTAATTGTCTCAACAATGTACATATATTATGAGCACTAATCTGCCCCCCTCAACATGAATTAAGTGAAAAGACCTCTTGTGGGGAAAATATTCTACTATCTAACTTTTTTGTAAGGTTTGTGTACACTAAACTATATAGGTACATACGTTATCACGTCGCATCGCAAGGTCTTGTGTACAACTGACTTAACATCCTAAGTCGAATTGATCACGATAAGCTAACTAAAACTAAATTCTCTAAAAAATATGATAGAAATCCAATTTTATAGTGTTAATTTTTTTATTCTTTGTAAAATCTTAAATTAACGAGGATGAGGTCATACTTAATGTCTAATGGCGTTCTCTCATGCTAACTCTGGATGATGGAAAGAGCATGTGGTAAATTCATAATTTAATGTCTAATAAAAGTTTGTTACAAATAATGATAACTTACCATTGGAAAAACCTGTAATAGTGAATCCGACCCGTTGTTACAAATGAATTAAACAAAATAAATTACTAATACAAAATGTAATTGTGACTACAATAAATGGCAGAGCGAAAAATAGTACATTGTGTAAAACTAATTATACCATTCGTAATAATGAATAATAATAAATAATAATAATAGGTACTAAAAAATTCTAATTTCACATTTATAATTAACACATTCTGGCATGAAAAATCACTTGTACCTAATACTTGATAGAAAATATATGACTAGTTTTTTTTTTATTTTAAAAATTAAATGCGGAATATTATTTTTTCTAATTGTAACACTGCAAATGCGTCAACTTCCAAAGACATAGATTTTTACAAAATAAATAACATACCTATAGTAAAAGTTTTAATTAAAACAACGTGATTATAAACTGGCCTAATATTAATAACGCTAAAAAACGAAGGATTAAATTCGGTCTGTGATGAAAAAAACTTCGTCATACTCGTATTACTAGATTTCTTTTGCACAATCCTATCGTCCTTCGCCGATCAATTCAAATGCGTATGGCAACCGATAATTTTCTGAATATTCCTGTTCAAGGATCTCACTCGCACCGGGCACCTCTTGCTAATCCGCTTCGAGCAGTACCAAGTGGTGTAACCCCAAATGTTCTTGCAGTTCGTGGAGAAGGTGTAACTGCCAACGCGAAGCAAATATCCTCCGGAAGAAAGTTGGAATAATTCTAAAAGAATATCGCTAAAAGTTAGATATAATTTATTCAAATTCAAACTACTAAAATCGTTTAGTAACTGTTAAAACTCGGTAATTGATAAAATGTAGGTACGAGTAGATAAATTTCATAATTATTCATCAGTGAATTTTAGTCCTTACCTGGATATATATACATATCCTATTTTATCATATATTCTATGCCAATGAACTCATATATATACATACATACTTTTACTCTGCACAGTTATTTCGACTCAGACGCTCAACTTATTACGGCGATAATGTATTATAAGTGTATATAAAGCATCCCCGTATATGTATACTTACGCCGAAAGACGATAGACAATAGCTAGTCAGTACCATAGTTTGTATGGATTGCAAATAAATCAGCTAAATACAATTTAGAGAAATGGTATACTATTATACTCTTTTTGTTTACTTAAACTCAATACACGTTCGGATACATACATATTTAAATTATTCTAGGTCGATGAAAACTTTGGATCCGTTATAATTGTGAAGCTTAGACGTTTTAGGTAAGAGCAGAAAAGGAGATTTTCGGGCGTAAAGCAATTTCATAGATCTCCAAACAGATATTATCATATTTATCATAGACTTTGCTACATTTACAGCTTGCTTTTGCTCGGTGGTAGTACAATGGTGGTACAGGTGGTACAGTGGTGATATCTAACAGCAACAGTCTCGATTAAATTTGATGTCAGACAGGGAATCGGTGGTAAAATAATTAGCAAATATAATATATTATTTATAGGCAATTTTACTTACCCCAAAGCAGATACAGAATACATGACTATCGCAGTTAAAACACACTTTAAACATTAATAATAAAAGTTCAACAAGAGGCCTGCAAATGATAAAGAATTCTGATCTAATTTGGTAAGGATGCACTTAAAATATACAAATACAATAACATATGTGTTTATCGTCCGTCAGTCTCATATATATATATAGTCCTACATATGTAATACGTGTGATAATCGAAACGGAAAACAGAATCATATATTTACATACAAACCGTAACAGTTTAAACTTTCCCAAACCGCACATAGAATGTTCTCGTTTAGTGGCCTTCTTGATCTTGGATACTGATGGTTTTATCAGCATTTTTATTCATTTTTATATAAAAAGGAAACACAACTTCACGCCTGTAATTTTCAATTTTATATTTTATCTAAATCATGTTATGTTACCAGATTTGAAAATCACATATGTATCATAAACAAGTAATCATAGCACAGATTAAGGTATAAATTCGTATTATAAACTGAATAAACGATAACGTAACTTTACTGCTGTAATCCCCGAAGGGATAGGCAGAGGAGTGTATAACACTCCCACGTTTCACCAGTTACGTTTACGTCCCGTGGAATAGGTGGGGAGCCTATTGCCATACACCGGGCACGGACTAGTCTCCGAGTCACTAATAGAAATTTTAAATTAGAAAAATCTAGTAATACCCGCCCCGGGATTTGAATGCAGGACCTCCCGATCAGTGGTCGCGCTTGCAACCACTTGACCATCTAGGCAGTCAATAATGACTGGTACTTATCACTATTTTCTGAACGCTGAATAAATGAGTGATATTTATGATTAATTTTTGAACAATAGATACAGAATCGCTCATGGCGTTTATTTGATGCGTATGTAAGAGCCCTTGTGTAAGCAGTATTTTAACGGGTGGTGGTTGTGGCAGGGTTGTTTCTGGACAAATTTGTTATGAATGCTGACAACCACTCGCGCTCTGCAGCCCTTGCTGTTGTGGGAGGAACAACGCCAGTGGCTTATGCCTTTTCTGGGAGAATGACGCGCGACGCAGTACGTGTAATCGTCCAGCAGAATCAACTTCTTCCCCGACCGAGACAGCACGAACACTGGTACTGAAAATGTATACAATTTTTAAGTGCTTATATTATAGTATTCGTTACGACGACATGTTCAATTTGAATTTGGCTGAAGTTTCCATAATGATTAAGAAAAAGCCAACGATTAGTTATTACCATGCACTATTATGGGATTTATTAAGCATACACCGTGATTTTACATTGACCATTGCAAGGAAGCAAATTAAAAAGACTCACAAAATTTATACAACGAAAAAATGAACACGTGATAAATTGAATTTTCTTTAAAATCAACTGTTATTAGGAAAATATTCAATAACATTTTTAATATTGGCGCTCATTGGGGAAGACGTATGATGTTGACGATGGTGGTGATGATGATAATATTTCTAAGCTAATATTAGCATTGTACAAGAACCTACAGGACACATCAATTAATATTCCATCAAAACAAAAGCTATATTTGTAAAATATACATGGATGGTTTGAGCATATTCAGTTGAACATCTCACATTAAATCATTTTAAGTAATTAGACCCCGTTTCAATAAAATACGATTTAATACCATAATATACTCATACAAATTTGCTACAATACTGCATTACGCTTAATACACTAATTTATTCATATTATAACGTACACAAAGCATATTATTAATAATTTTACTTGCCTATGAGTATATACTCTAATATTGCTTTATATTTTAATATTGCTTACACATTGTATTTTGGTGTTCTTTTAATACATAGTTCGTTTTAATATTAAACTAATCGGTAATAGTTTTTTGTCATGTTTCTCATACAATTATAACCGAGGTATCTGCAAACATTTCTAGATGTTGGAATGCCTTATTGTGACTGCCTATTATATCTACAGTAGTAGCGGTAACACAGTCCATACCTGGGTAGGACCGGATAGACAGTGATAAAATTCCAGTCAACCTATCGGACAAGACTAATAACGAGATGTAAAAAATGTTCAGCAGTAATAGAATTTTCTGTTATCTTACATACAGAAGGCAACACAAGCAATTTACCTAATATAATATTTACCAAACATTCACTAGCTTTTCGACCTATATGAGTTGAATAGGACAAACGAGGATGATTTCTGCATCCACAAGGATCCCAATTTTTTCTCCTGCACCCCTCACAAGAAAATTTAATTACTGCATATAGGTACCCTAATATTAATCAGGCGTTACCAAGCTTAAAATACTGTCCATCATGTATGCAGTATCTGGCTGGCGGGTGGGTGTGCTCATTCTCCGCTGCCAGCATCGCGAAATTCTCATCCAGCTTGATCCTCGCGTTGCATCCCTTCCAGTTATGTGTCGAACAGTACCAAAGGAACTCTTTTGTCTTTTTACACTGCTTCTTGCAATAGTATGTATAATCATGGAACATTACAAGATGCTTGCCGGAGTACCGCGATTTCGCCAGAACGATCACTGAAAATAAATGAAGGTTAGTGGAATGCTTTGAATCAATATAAATGATAAACTTAAAGACGGTAAGTCACAGATTTCTCGCACAGCGGCATTATTTCGACTGCTGTTTTTAATTTAGTCTAATTAGCTGATTATTGTTTTTTTTTCGTTCCGCTTATCATTCCATGTTGGAAAATGGATCTCCTCTCATAATGTGAGGATAATGCCAATAGTCTGCCCCACGCTGGCCAAGTGCGGGTTGGCAGACCTCACACACCTTAGAATTTTTTTTTATAAATCCTAATGTGTGTAGGTTTCCTCACGATATTTTCCTTCACCGTTAGCAAGTGATATTTAAACTTAAAACGCACTTATTGTAAAAATTTGCGCGCCAAGGGTTTGGACCCCAGAGTGAAAGGCTAAATTCTTAACTACTAGGCTATGACTGATTGCGATTACTGCCTTCTATATCTTACATACATACATACTTACTATATCTTATATATACTATATCTTACATACCTACATACATACATACATACATGCATACATACATACATACATACATACATACAAACATACATACATACATACATACATACATACATACATACATACATACATACATACATACATGCATGCATGCATGCATACATACATACATACTTACTATATCTTATATATACTATATCTTACATACATACATACATTCATACATACATACATACATACATACATACATACATACATACATACATACATACATACATACATACATACATACATACATGCATGCATGCATGCATGCATACATACATACATACTATATCTTATATAATATACTATAGTACATTTCAGTTATTTGGGCCCTTCATTTCTATCGCTGCAACGATTAGTGTAAACGAACACTGACTTACTATGTATTTAAGTGTATTTTAGATCTAATACAAGGCATCCAACATCCAAACCAACCGAGGATCAAGTTCTTTACAACTATAGTAAAACAGCAAAATGTATCAGATGACTGTCGACAATTGCTCTACGTTTATCCATAATTGAAATAAAAAATCCATATACACTGGACAAAACGGAACAATGAACGGAGAGAAAAACAAAATTTGTTTGAGATACATTTTATATTTGGTATAAGTTGTATAATCGTTATACTGAATATTTATACATTTTACACTACACATGTGTCACGTATCTAAACAGTCACAAAATTGGTTTATGCATAGAGTATAATGATACTAGTAGGTTTTTTTTTGTTTTTTTTAGAATATACATATGTTTTTTTTTCCAATATACGAGTATATCGATATTTTTATAATTATCAACTATTAATAAAGCAAAGCCACTAAACAGTCTATAGATTTCCATAATACATTTCTATAGTTTTGCTTAAACGAGATCAAATAACATGCCAAATATTTTATTTAAAGGCGCATAATATGAATTTGAAATATTTATCCTCGTTTATCTAATTACTAAAAATATTCGACGTGGAAGTACAGATGGCCAGAAAGGCATACGAGTATCATTAAAGTCTAGCCCATTTTGGACATGGCATCGCAATGGAAATGGTTTGAAAAATGAAACTGTACCTATTAAAAATCAATCCGATGACTATCATAAATTATTAGTCTAAAATATCTATATAGTGTTATTTATAAAGAAATAATTCCAGAGATTCGTGTCGCAACGAAGGACGTATACATCTCCCGACCAGAGGGTCGGGACATAAGAGTGTCGTAAGAGGTGACTAAGCCCGGCGCTGGTCTACCAACGGTAAGCCGCAGCCTGCCTGTACATGGCTAAATGCTCTGACCGTCTATCAGCAGCAGTGTAGGACCTACGAGCAGCACCTGCAATCTCCAACCAATCAAGAGAAACCTATCTCCAACGATAGACATAGACAGGTTGATAATGATGGTGGCGATGACTTCCAGAGGTACATATATCACTACAAACGATTACACTAAAGACCAGAAAATAAATTCAGTCGTCGACAATAACGTTGAAAATTTCGTGAAATTTGAATAAACCTAACCGGAACGGATTCTAGAAATGCTTGTAGTTTTTAAAAAACGAATAATATCCAGACATATGACCCAAACTATAAAGCATAGTACATAGTGTGATGGTCTTCCGTGCAAAAGATCCGCATCTATGACCGTTCGCACTGATATTTAAATGATACATTTAAAGATCTATACTGAGCTGGTATAACTCAATTTGAGAACTTGTTTTTGCATGAGTCTATTGTGCCAACGGCTTAAGTAATCTTAAATTGGGTTTCTACACGCGAAAGGTTATCATTGCTCCTATATACCAACAAATATATTCACAACACTAATGTAAGATTATAATGATGACTAGAAGAATGTATGATCATTTCACGTGACTTCATAAACGTCTGTATACACCGTTTTCGATGACGAATCGTGGCGGTAGATGGCGATGTTTCAAGAACGCCCTCACGACTTCGCGGTTGGGATTGGACGTTATGCTTAACCTCGCCTTGCAGTGCCAGCCCCTGGTGCAGCTCCAGAGAGTAGTCTTCACGTTTTTCTTGTGGCAGTAGAAAGTGTACCCGTTAACGATGGCCAGTTCTTTTCCAGATGGCTTTATCACCCACGTTATCACTGAAATCGGATTTATCGTAGAGACATAGATGAAAATGGTAAATGTGACAGTATGATATATATAAATTGCAAATAATGAGATAAATACAAATACTAAACGCATGATTCTAATGTAGATACATCTACAGGTGCAAATTCTACAGTGCATAAATTTAATCAGTGTAAACATCAAAATGATATATCATAGAACTTCCAGATGAATACGACAGATAGTATTTTTTTTAATTATACTTTAATTTAAAAAAGTTAACAAAAAGACATCGGAACTTAAGAGGAGATCAATCTCCGGTGTCATTAAGAAGTAAATGACCGACAAGAAATAAAAAACGAATAACTATTGAAATGTCATATTTACTTAAAACACCACTAACAAAAGTCTTGTAGGTTTTAATCAGTACAAATGAATTTATTTGTACATCAATGCTAAGATGGTAAACGAATCTAATTTTTTTTTCAACCCATTACAATTCCACTGTTGGAATAAGGGTCTCCTCTCATATTGAGAGGGTTAAGGTCATAGTGTGCCACGCTGG
>DWMG01004700.1:0-10729 GCA_018244855.1 Elbella merops | reverse complement strand
CGCGAGTACCCCGCGCCCGACGCACTTTTACGACGAGCTTTTTTATCGTGCGTGCCGTCGTTTTTCCTTTTCTATTTTTTATGTTTATTTCCCCGAGATCATAAATTATGTTTGAAAGAAGGGAACTCTCGGACGTCCGCGGCGACAGGAACCGGGGTGAGGCCGAGTGAGTTTTCTGCTTTCTGTTTTGTTTTTTATGGTCTCTCATGATGTGTGCCGTGTAGGGCTGCACTGTTGTCATGGCGACTGCATCACATTAGACGGAGGAGGGGAGCCCTCAGCGCACCCGAACGGTAGCCTGACTGTCGATACCATATAAATAAACAAGAATATTTGTTGTTGTAACGCGATCTGCATCGACAAACATGTTTCTACATATTCATTTAAGCCATGTTTGCGAACAAACTGGCGAGATGGACGCAGCTCTGTTTACACACAGCGACTGGGCTCGCCAGCGTGTAATTTTATACGACAACTGCGGACATAATATATACCTTTTTTCATTTTCTGTCAGAATATTTATAGCTCTTTTATTATATCTGCTTTTTATTTCCTTATAAATATAATTATGAAAGTGAATTTAGATTATCTGTGTAGTAGCCTATATTATTCAATTCGATTCACTACATTTTTCATAGTTTCTAGATGTACTATATATATAAACCGCATTCCCATTCAAACATAACAGGTACAAGGCCATACCCATGTAATATTCATCATTATCATCATCAGCCTATCTCAGTCCACTGCTGAACATAGGCATCCCCAAAAGGAGGTTTATGCCCATAATCTCCACGCTGGGCATACGGGTTGGAGATCGTATGTGATGTGATCGTTTGGATATGTAATGTTACTTAATATTTTTTACAATAGTAGCATTTACCTACCTATACATAATTCTACATTTGCCAAATACATGTCGGGATGGACAATAATTCAGAACAACCGCAAAAACGCAACAAAGCCGTTGCTGTGCCCGGTTAATTGCTCACCCTTGCTTGAGACAAAAAAAACGTGCCATATTGCGTCCAGCGAACTAACCACCCGCGAAAGAGAAATTTACGAATAAAAGCCGAAATAGTTACACGCTGCATTTAAAATTAAAAACCCTTTAGGGCGCCACGCCGACAGACAATGGGCAAATGGCGAATTGCCGGCAGGTAGCGAATATGTCGGAGTGAGCCCCAATAATTACTAAGGGCTCCAGTTTAATAAATGGCTCTTTTTCTAAATTATGAAGGACCGATCGCGCCATACGGACGTACCTGCCGCGAACCCTTACCTAGTCGCAATAATGAGTTAAATTCATCACGAATTGGCAGGTTCCAATTTCAGTAGGTACTCGGTAGTATCATTTGGAAGACAATATTTAATACGAGAAGTGATAAATAACGATGTGCATATATTACATTTATGAAAATAAAAGTAGATCGGTTACTACTTACATTGAAACGATCTGAACGAATAGAACCTTTACATGTAGCAATATATGTAGGCACCTATACGTTTCAACTATACGTTGAGAACAAACTTCCAAGACATACGCCCGAATTCTATACGCATACAGTAAAAAATGTGAACTCGTCCGTTTTAAACTTGACAAAAAAGTATTTGTTACGAAGAAGAATTTGGCAAATAAAAGCTTTATAAATGAAAGGGTAAAGATATGACAACAAACACCCTTTAGGCCCGAGGCAATGGAGTGAATCGTAATGACTTGTAATTCTGATGTTTTCGCTGTTAAAATCGCATTTCCTGAGGGCGACATTTAGCGAAGTCACGGATGCGCACACGAGAGCTCCTGTTGTTCTGAAAGCCCATCGCAACCCTGTCTCGTAGACAAAGCCTTTACAGACTATTTAAAACGTATCATTCGACGACACCTACGATACACTCGCTGCTTACAGTGACGTATGGTGTAAGTATTTCAAATAGAAATTACATTATTTTTTTTTATTTCTAGAAATTAAAAGGACTCGACTAAATTTAACCAATTTTCCGGGCATTTTTTTCAAGCAAAGGCTTTTCATTTTAGACTTCATGTTAACTTTTCTTGGAGCTACGCCAAAAGTTGCGTACAAACCGTGGCCCATATTATATTAAAAAGGAATGAACCAAATATCTATTAACGATGTTATAAGATATAACACATTGAGGGAGACGAGGCTGGACATATCAGTATTTCACATGTATTTCTTTTGTGCTTGTCAAATTTTACTTAATTGATTTCAAGCGGCGTGCGAACTGAAGAATTTTATATAGAATCCATCACAAATTAACTAATAACGTATAAGAAAGCATTCAAACTGACAGTCAATCAAATCTATAATGCGTTTTTGTTATTTTACAACGCAAATCTTTTCACTTGGACAGTCAGGAAGCTGGTAGAATCGAAGCGAGTTGCCGACTACCGCTCGGGGACATAGCGGTGCGCCCAACCGTGAAACTGCTGCGCGTAATCCTTAGCCCACGTAAGCCTTTCACGAGCGATAGTGTAGAAGTATTTCCTAATATTGTACAATATTTTGGAGGCTGCCACACGTACACAAAAAAACGAAGTAAGTTACACACGAAATAGTAACGATATATGTTATAAATTTCCTTTTACCTAATTGAGTTAATTCGAATCAGCCTGAAAACCTAGTTGGAGCTTTTCTGCAAGTCAGCTTCGCACTACCTAACCATATGATATAGTACTTATCTGCTTTTGCATTCCGGCCTGGAGAGTAAAAGTAAAAATGGACACACAGAGGTTTCAATATTTCTACCATGTATCTAACAAAGTCGCCACGCTGTACCTCTTGTCTACCTGTTTTGATACTTGGAACTCAGATTCAACACACAGGATTTTGATACGATGTTTGCCAATGAATATACATATTGATTTCAGCTAAATATGTAAACCTACAACTGGGAATTAAAGTTATAAAATGAAGATTGTATGAGACGACCTATCAATAATAATAAATGGAAGCAATAGCGGAAGTATTCGACTTTCTCAGAACTTATCTTGTGCTATTTAAAAGATTAAGGCTAGAAGTATTATGAGATTGTTATTCTTAGATTACCTTTCTTGTTTGCATTGTTTAAGTCGGTAAAACTGTGTAAACTGTGTAAAAAAAGTGTATAACAATTATATCTAGGTAAACGTAATCATATAATAATTAAATTAATTAAATGATAAAGTAAAACGTTGTAAGGAAACACAAACACCTCGGAGTACTCCTTAATGTTGTCGGAAACATGTAAAGTCTGCTAACCCGCACTTGACCAGCGTGGCAAAATATGCTGTTAACCATTTTCAATCTGAGAGGAGACCTATGCCAACAGTGGAACAAAAAAAATTTGTTGATAGTGATGATTATGTCTATGTTCAAAAACTAAACCGCTACAAATAGAAACTTCTACGTCAAAGTTCCTTATTAAAACACCTCTTCGTCGTTAGGTTAATGAATGTATATATGTACATTCATTGTTTCGAATCATTTTTATTTATTTATTTATTCTTTTGTAACACCTTATGCTAAGGGATACAAGGGCGTACTTAATGCCTAATAATAATACTTTTTCTAGATAATATTTTTTTTTATAAATCATTTGTACGGGTAGGTACCTAGGATAGATTTTGTGAAAAATCATACCGCTTTTCGCGCGGAATGAAGTTAAGGCTCAACAGCCGCTACAGATGATCGTTATACGTTCGGATATGCTGACTGGAAACTTGTCATATCTTTTTTTATTTAACGTACATACAATTAGCCGTGCGAGTGCTGATAACCTGGTAAATCAAGTAGACTTTAATTTTATATGTATTATATACAAGCGGCGTAACAGGCTTTACATCGCTTGTATGGCTTTTTATTTTTATTACAGAACAATATCTCTGATTCTGATTTTATTACAGAGCAAATTCTTCGTTTGTATCTTTGAACCATAACTTCCAGAGTGAAACATTGCTTTCGGCTTAACGAATTCATTTTAATGGTTATATATATATACTCCCTCTTTTAGAAATCTTGTACTAAACATATATCAATTACAATTACATAACACGAGCCGTGATGTCTATCTATCCTTGAACACAATTCAAATAAAAACTCGTAGAACTCATTTTCATAAAATCAGGTTACTTCACGAAAAGATTTAAGGATAGCCAAACATAGAAATCTGGACACAAATGCCGATCATTAATACACGTCAGGCAAAGACTGCGAGAGGCATTTGAACTAAGATCACATCATTAATATTGAGCGGTACACGGAGGCGGTACCGGTAGAAAAGGATAAATTTCATGGAGAGGTGCTTTCACCCTTTATGACTTCTATCTATTTGTCACTAAGAATGGTTCCATATTGAATTAAGAAAAGAACAAGCCTACATGTCTATACTTAGTTGCGCTCTTGTCATATAACTTACACAAGAATGATCACAAGATAACCTAATGATGGTAATTTTATGCTTGTCTTTCGCCCACGATATCGTAATCATGTGCAGTTATATACTATTGATTCTAAGAATTACCAATCAAAATGATGGTCAATTAAAAATGGATGACTGTAGAACATTCTCGAAAAAAAAAAACAATAATATGCCTTTTATGCGTGACTGTTGAAATATGGTAAAAAAATCTGTATGAAATATTATCTGCTATATTTTTAAATCTGTTATATTTCGCCTTGTATTCAACATACAAGTGTAACTAGGTTTAAACTCATCACAGTTATACAAAATGTACCAGTCCACAACCATTTAGCCATTTTCTCATTAGAAATCCAAGATTTATTGCCCTGCTATTGGATTCCACCCTACCCTACAAATAATTGTTGGCATACTACAATTGTCAAATGATACACAGATAACGGAGTAAAATTAATGTCTTGTAAACATTAGGTCATATTTAGTGCGATAAATTTTGGTACAGATTTTTAAAGTATATAAATACAGTCGCCGTAGGTATACCTAACACAATTACTTTAACAAAATGAACATATTTTTCTTTCCTGTTTGATGAATTCAACATTTTAAACATTTATTATTATTCCGTATGTACAGGCAGTAGCTGGCTGGTACACAATGCAGCGCTGGCCCGGTCAACCCATTAATGTGGACGCCGCGGGAGCTCATGATCACTTTGCTCATGTTAATTTATGTGCTTTGTCGCTTTGTCCACGGCACAATAGCCGCATTTTTATAGCGTTCGGCTGCCGGACACCCAGATTAACATCTACTGTTTGTATTGGCTTTCTCTCGTTTTGTGCAAAGTACAATGAGCCTAACCGGGCACCTGGTACGTATTAATGGCCTCGGTTATTATACAAAAAAAACGAAGTAGCCTTATACTCGTTGAATCCATTTAGTGCAAAATAAATGACATATCGAACACAGTAAGGGCCTTTACCTTTAAAGGGAAAAAATCACTAAATTTATGAAGATACTTTATTTAAAAACTACCTATCTTAATATTACATTGGGTAAAATTAAATGACTGGCACGTAATATTCGTTACTGAAGAAAACATGCGATTAGGAACGACTACTATTCATTTTCAATACGCATTTCTTGATCTTCAGCTTGCTGTGTCGGTGCTTGTCCGAGAGCTAGTTCGCCATGCACCCTCACTCGATACACGCAAGAATAAACCACGTGCCCCCAGTTGGACAGCACTCTAAAACGGACCAAGTTGTACGCCTTCGTCGACGGATGCCGCACTTCGAAGTACTGAATAGGTTTTGCATCCTTATTATATTCAAATGTACCGAAATCATGAGGATGTTGATCAGTACGGTATTCCAAACCTTCCAGTTGAAAGAGACGTGGTGCTGATGATATTTCTCTGTGAAACAATATCAAGTAAATATATCGTATATTTTAATATTCATTTAATTCTTGTTTGACACATTCACGGTCATTAACCACATTATCAAATTTCTGTTTCCAACACATTAATTCTGTTGAGTAATTTAATTGACAGAAAACATTGGTCCAATAGTTAATGATCCGGACAGGCTACGCGAAGCTTGTAGGTTCGATTCTTACCCGAACCAAGTATTCGTTTAATCAACACCACTAGGTATTGAACCTGGGAGAATAATAATCTACATATGTAGGACGTAGTAACAAATTTCTGTATGTAGTATATCAGCCATCCTATTAGCATTGCACAATCTCTGCCTAAAGTGGATAAAATAATGGTGCTCGAGTTGTCCCAAGATATTTAATCTGATCCAAGACACCATTACGTTATTTCTTAGGTCAAAGTGTAAAGTTTCTTGTGAGGTAGACATAGTGTCCACTAGTAGCAAAATAATCCCTATACAGAGCTGCAAAGCACACCGAACCTTAGAAAAATTGTGTACTAAATGTACTTATAATTATCAATTTACGTAAACGCACAAACCGTGTTGGGGAAATATGAGCAGGAATATGTTCGACGCTAACTCCTGTAACGTGCACAGTCCCGAGAAGACGGATGGTGGCTTCCCCTCTCGAGCCCTTAAACGCCCAGCATTCGCCGGGCAGGGTGCCAGGCCGGATGATGGCTGCGGCGCCCGGACAATCACGGCAGAGTATAGAGCTTACGGCGTGAAGTACCCAACCCACTGGAGACTCATAGATAATGTGTTCCATCGTATCTCCTGTTCCTAATACACGCGCACCAGCAGTTTCTAAGGCGTAATCAGCTATCTGTACGAAAACTACAATTTTTAAGCTCTTCTTTGCTAAATACAAAACTAAGCTTGATGTAAAAGAAGAGAGATAGAAAAAGAGGGGTAGGTTTTAAGCCGTACATGAAGGCATAGCCGAAATCGTGCCTATATATACATACATTGTACAATATCAGAGTCGTCTCAAAAAAACTGTGTTTCTTGAACAAGGCGCGTTGGCGTAAGACTCGACATTGAATGTTGTTTCTACGTCTAAGAAGTAGACCCAGTAACTGTTTAATCAGTTTGACTCATACGAAAATACAAGATCTCAATTATCAACGACTCAAAATTATAGAATAACAGCATACGGATAGACTTAGGCTCTCTCTACTATTCCAATGATTTTACAATAGAGAATGCTTGAAGACATTATTTCAACTTTTTGGTGTTCTCATTTATAAACGTGCCACAAATGCCCTGTCTGAATTACACTTATATAAAAAATCTTTAATGTTTCAATATATACATCTAAGAAAGAAATACGTTAAAGATACATTGAAATGTATTTTCATATTGCTCTTAATCGTACCTGTCTGTCATAGTCACGTATATCTATGGAATGGCGGTGGTTCCGTCGCAAAGGCTCCAAGGCATCCTTAGCGCGGCCCGCAGCCGCCGCTACTGCAGGTAACGCGGCTGATATTCGTTCCATCTCTCCTTGAAGTCGCTCGTGTTTACGAGTCACCTTATTTTGTTAATAATAAAATTATTATATAACACAAGCTATAACTACCAATATCCGTTTAATGCAAGGTATCTAAAAAAAATTAAAAACGAAATAACTAACAGCGTAATACGGTTGCATATCATTGGTACAAGTCCTGTAATGTAACATTTAGTATTGTTTCCGGTCGTTGTAATAATCAGACAGTATAGGAGCCCTTACAAATTTTCCTAATATTTATATTTTATTCAATAGCCAACATCTTTATATTTTGCTAATGCTACCGTAGGTACAGAACTCTATTAGGAAGCAAATAAATCATAGTAAAATATTAGAATACCTCGGACAGACCGCGAGTAAGTTGCATAACGACATATTTGACGTCAGAGAAGTCACCGTCTATGATATCCTGTGGCCCCCACAAGTAAGTGTATACCTGCAGTCCCAACAACAACGACAGCGTCACACACACAAACGAACGGAATATGTTTCGGAAACAACCGTCGTTGTCGTAATCCATTTACCACGGAACAAATATTTAGGTAGGTACTTAATTACTTTTCTCAAAAGTTGACAAACGCTGTCTTTCGCCAACAATGACAAGAAGCCGCCTTGAAGAAAGAACTAACTTTTTTCACGATCTTTATTTTACACGAAGCTAGCCTATGCTTGTAAACCTGAACAACAACTAAAGTTATTTTACTAAGTTCGTGAATATTGTTAGAACTAGGTAAAAGGGCTAACTTAAGAAATGCGTTTTCTTATACTGAGCACTCGTGTTTATTTTCTATCTGCATTCCATCGAAGGATAAACTAACATTACTAACGCTTTATAGAGGTACTATTAAATTTATGTAAACACGAATTGGAAGCATCATTTATGCAATTATTTCTGGTTGCAAGCAGGAAAAATTTCTTTCATATTCTTGTTTTATAGCAGTAAGGGCAGTTAGTAAAGTCGTAATGACAATAAACAAAGTACGTAATTCAATACCTCTTTATTTAATAAACGACAAATTACTTATTTTCGTATCAAAATTGTGACTGAGTTGATGTTAAATACAAATAATATGAACACTACAGATTACTCAGATATCAAAACAATAGCACAATAAATGAACCAGCATAAAATCTAGGTACGCCTGACAAAAAATAA
Organism: Elbella merops; assembly: GCA_018244855.1. Lineage (NCBI taxonomy): Eukaryota > Metazoa > Arthropoda > Insecta > Lepidoptera > Hesperiidae > Elbella > Elbella merops. The sequence continues at coordinate 2,202 of DWMG01004700.1, read as the reverse complement.
AAAACAATGCCAGAAGTAGGTTTTTAAACAGTTTTTAATTCTGTCAGTTTTATTATAAAAATATAATTCATTCATATCGACATCGAAATAAACAATAAATATTAATTCCAATAACGACACTCGAAGTTATTATAAAAAGGAACAGTTAATTTTTTATGAGTGATTGATTAAAGTTTATCATGTGAGTAGTTGATGTAAAAAATCTGTATAGATTGAGCTTTAAGTTTTTTGATATTAATTTTATTGTCACTGATTCACTGTTGTCTGTACTACAGGTTGTAGATTGGAGATTGTGTTGCAAGTTCTAAAAATGTAAGTGAATTATTAGAAGTTTTGCATGATCACTCATTATCTTACAAAATCTATATGAAGGGTCGCCAATGGAACTAATATCATTATTAAACAATGAGAATCCTACACAGAGTTAATTATGGAACTGATTCTTATAGTTTTCTACAATCAGCTGATCGGAGTGTGGATGACGAACGGCCGAGGGTGGTGTCTAGGCTTTGGCGTGCTGCGCGGCGTACTCGATCTGCGCGGCGGCCACGGACTTCATGGACTCGTGCGCCTGCTGCACGTTGGCGCGCCACGCCAGCAGCACGCCGCGCAGCTGCTGCCACTGCGCGCGCCCGAACGTGCGGTGCATGGTGCTGGACACGCGCACCGAGCGCTGCGCCTGGTCCATGCGCGCGCGCACCAGCTTCGTCTTCAGCACTGCAAGCACATTTCACTTCGGCGTCATTACATTCATCCCCACAGTCAACACCGGGTGTTATCTGATACCATATGCTGTGTAAATAACAAAATAAATTTAGAATCACTGAACACTAGCCATCATAACCATAATCATAGCATATCATAACTACCATAACCATGACATAGAACAAAAACAATTATAAAGGGGATTGGGATACATTTACTTCTTACACCCTCAATAGAGACAACTAGCTCAGATTTTAAACATACTAAGAAGTCTGCAACCAACTTCTGGTTGGAAGTAATACTGTGTTCATACTAACATAATAGTAACTGAGCTAAAATTGACATAACCATTGCTGAAACTTTTCCCATTAATACTCACTAAATAAATCTTAGAAACAATGTATACAAACTAACACAGTCTTATTCTTAGAATCTATTTGAGGTTACATGCTAGATTCCATATTCATAACCGATGACTTGTGCCTGCAGCCTAGAAGTCTGTTACTGTTTTTATATAAATAGTATATCTCACCTTCAATAATGAATGCTTCTACTTGTTTTTCTTCAATCTGCAGCTCAGATATAATATCATCAAATGATATTTCCGGATCTGCTTCAGCCATTTGCATGAAAGTTAATATCCTCATTTTCTTGATGTTTTGCTCATGGTTAAGACCTGAAAATAAAGTTTTTATTATTAAAATATTTCTTTTAGCAAAATATTTTTAGGAACATAATATTTCATTAAACAGTTACCTTGAGAATGCACAAACTCTTTATGATTGTTGTAAAACGCCAAATAACTTGAAAGTTTTTCAGAAACAAAAATAGTGAGCAAGTCATGAATAAGCTCCCCCTCAAGAAATCGTACAGGCTTAAGAGCTAACAGTGGATCTAGTAGGAATGTGTTAGGGTCAGCCAATGCTGTTGCAATGCACTTTATGGCATCTTCTCGGGCATAGGAAGCGTTTTCATCTGTATAGGTGCCTAGAAGTTCAATCATCACTTTTGAAGCGAGTTCACTGAAATAAAAAAGGTTGCCTGTCAATGACTATAAACTACTTTAACATTAAGAGGTATAAAAACATTCCATTAATACATATTTACATGAAATGTTCAAGATTGTCATAAGCAACAGGGCTGCCTCATTGGTTGAGTGGTTACAAGTGTGTCTGCCGATCAGGAGATCCTGGGTTCAACACCCGCATCAGGTACTATTGGATTTTTCTAATTTAGAAACTCTAATAGTGACTCGGAGTCTGAATTTGTGCTTAGTGTATGGCAATAGACTCACCACCTACTCCATGAGATTTAAACATAACTGATGAAATGTTGGAGTGTACTATACTCATCTGTCTACCCTTTTCGTCTTTACAGGTGGTGTGTTATGTTTTGATATGGGTAATGATGGTTTCAAAACATACATAAATAAATATACCTGTTATGATCTTTCAATACTTGATGTAACAATCTGTATAGCTTCTGCATCTGTTCATT
>DWMG01004699.1:0-10731 GCA_018244855.1 Elbella merops | reverse complement strand
GGAACCCTCGAGGCCCGTAGACTCGTACCCAAGCGGCGATATCCGCCGCGGCGTACGAACGACAGCGTGTTGTTGTTTGTTTCCTGTGCGTAATGTTTTATTAATCATACAAAGCAGTCCATCACAGACGTAATAAAATCAATTCTCGGACAAAATACTGTAGAGAGTTGTGGAACTGCCTCGGTCTAGTGATTTCAAACGCGACTGATCCCCTCGATTAACAATTCTGGGTCCAATCCTCGGGTCGGGCAATGCAACGCATACAAGCAAACGTGAAACGTGGGAGTGTACTATACTCCTATACTACTAATCTTTCCCTTCGTGAAAAGGCGTTTTGTTAAGTTCTAAGTAAAACAATTAGCGCTGACCATCCCTGGCCGCAAGTTAAAATATCAAGTACATATCTCATGATGTCTGTAAACCTCATTGTCCTAACAAAATATAGCAAACACATTTTAATCATGCTATTAGCAATTGGGAACGTTTGAAGTGTTGGCTTGGAATATCGGTACATAGATCAACAAATATCTTTTTTCCAAAACGACAAAGTTAATAACCAAACATACTGCTACATAGAACGTACTAGACAAAAACACCAATCTCTACACACGCAGACTGCGTTGGAACAGTTTCGTTGCAGTTATGTCAACCGCGCTAAAACTGCACCCAAACTGTAATTTACCAGCTGGCGTACGGTTCTAATACAGTCCGTGTGTATACAGTAATATACGAGGCATTTAAACGTTCAGGGGTAACGACGCATTAGTACTTGTCTTAGCTGGGACTTCACTTGCATTTGACATTGGATATATGGCTTTAAACTCCTATTTCTATTTATCTACTTCTAGAACACATCTTCACTGTATTATATTCATCTTTGCTGTCACACTTTATGATTGAGATATCCTATTTATACTTAATAAGGTGTACTGCTATTCGTTCGTTTGTTCAAAATCTCCTCAATCATGTTTATGATCTGGAAGTGATTGAACATTACTTTTAAATTGCATTACTCTCAACCGTATATTGTGTTCTTTAAATAGTTCAGTCGTAGGTAATCTTATAAATACATATTTAAAATGTACATAGTAATGTACGAACAAGACCGAGTAGTCAAAACATTTTGTCTCGTACAAAACATCGGCACACCTATAAAAGAGAACCTATTCATCGATGTCCATAATAAAAACAGAGATGTATCAAAGTATAATATGTAGTGTGACGTGATATGATGTACAAGCAATCGAACCAGAAGCGACGGGCGGAGCTCGTGACCGGCGCCGCGATCCGTCACGACACATCTTTGGACAAATTAATCTGACAACTCATCACGGCGCCCGATAAAACAAAACGAAAATTAAAATAGAATCACACATTACTTTAGGAATTGTATAAGTCTGACTCGTATCACTGTTTAAACATTTATTGATAATTAATTGAATAGTGTTGAAGCTCGCTACAAGTGTGAATTAAAACTTAAACCTGTGCTATTTATAATGAATACCAACCACAACAGAGCACTGTTCCGTTATTCATTCCCTCATGGGGTTCTCCTAGTTCAGGATTTAGCCAGTTCAATAATAAAAAGGTGTGACGAAGTTTGGGAATATAAGAATGTAGAATCGAACCACTTATGACTTCTATAGCAACTTGAATTGCTTAAACCTAAAATATAACTAAACGAGACCTTTAATAGAAAACAATTTTACTTGCAACTGAATCTTATAAATGTATCTCATAATGAATGTAATCCAAGTATATTTTAAGTTAGGGTGAATAGATTTTTCTAAGCACGCATGAACTTTCTTAACACACATATGCGCTTTCCATCAAGCGAGATCGATCGAGCGAGAAGCGAGAGCGGCCAAACCGTAGTCCAACACATAATAGAGAAATCAAATCACTACACGTGTGCTACCTGATTCGAATTATGTTGAATTATAGCGGTATCTAATTATGATGTCGGTTTCACGTTCAATTACGTGAGGGTGTACGTGTAAATTATTGGCTTTTGAGTGAGGGAAATTATGTCTAGACCGGGCTGGAATCTAGCCAAAAACTACGTCTAACTAGATAGCCGCATTGCCAAATACGAGAACTGGTCTCGCGGCATGATATTTCTTTCAGGGACGTCGCGTCCATTCCGCATGCCCGCTGTGACCCGCATTGTCAATATTAACGGCGCCGATTCTTATGTAAGCTTTCGAAATGTTCAATGAATCTTTAAGAAATCTATCAAGTCTACGAATGGTCTTATCTCATATTCCTAAAGTCATATTCTCATACTCTCTAACTACTCAAAGCCTTGTCACCAATACATGATGTTTCTCTGATATGACTAGCAACCATAGAGCATCGTAAAACACATATTGAATGTTAGTCCCACATCCAATCATCGCACTAAGAGCATTACTTTGTCATGCCTATTATAGGTCAAACAGCGAAAGTCACTCACCTAACTTGTTCGTGCTTCTGGATGTAGATTTTATGGAACTGCCCTTCGACTGGCGATATGATGTCGTTCTTCATCTCCATGGCAACGTGCTGCGGCAGCACTGACAGCAGCAAGCGTTCCTGTTGCAGAAAATATCGGTATAATTAAAGTGTTAAATTTACATATCTACTCGTAATTATATCACTTTAAGCGTAGAATATAATCAATGACATTACATTTTTAAATAAATGCGTACAAGAGCAACGCGATGGAATTATTGATAGTGTCAAGACAAAATTAATGTAGAACTTAGTCGTGTATTACATTTTCTATTATTCATTCCGTCGAATTGAAACAGAGGTAAGCGTACAGGCAGGCCAAGCGGCGATTTACATATTTCTATCGTGTGGCTTATATTGGTTTTCTCAATAGATGATCAGTATATATGTACATACGTAACAAAAATAAACTTAACATCACGCCTATCACCCCCCAAGGGGTTTCACGCGTTTCACCGTGCACAAATCCATACTACGAGCCACTACTAGTGATTTCAAAATAGAAAAACCAAAACGTAACCGATCCGGGGATCGAATCCAGGTCCTCTCGATTAGCAGTCGTGCTTGTAATCACTCGACAAACGTGGCAGTCAAGCAGGCACCCATAACATAGATGATCATAAAATTCATCAACATCATAAAAAATGCGCGTTCAATGAATTAAATTAATGAACGAAACGATAAATAAACTAGCCGATGTTGTGATGACACGATATGTGATGATGCGATCAGCAAAATGTTCTGCAAATAAATTCACATCTCACAATATTCAACACATTATAAATTCTTACATTCCGAGAAAATTTTGTTTACAGTAAATACATGTTAATTTAGAATTATTTATGTGCAAACATTCTGCCAAAAGCACCTGGGCTTCATGTAAAATTTTAGGGAACTTTCTAGACTTTAAAAAGCTTTCTATATATTTATACTCTGAGGATTCATTTTAACTCTATTTAAAACTCTCCAAATGAAACTCTTACATAAGTACGTACATTTGTACTTGCTCTATATAAGGAATTGGCATACTAGAAATATCCTTAACGACACCTTAGCCGAGAACACTTCGAACTAAATTTGCGATTCAATTAGTTTTCCACGCTCATTTAATTAAGAACGCAATTACTTAATAAAGGTGAAGAGAACGATACTAATTAATAATATTACAATAAAACAGGACCCTTCTCTGCTGACAGTAGAAAACGGGGCCATTTAAGTGAAACAAAACGTACTTGAAAACAATTTTGATTTCAATAGCGCATTTAAATGGTAAAGCTTAGCGTCGAGAAAAGGCTAAGAAAAAATGTCTATCTAAAATAGAAGGTGAATAGACTGAGGACAAAAAAGAAAAGGCTGTCGTGTCGGGACTATATTCTAAAAATAAGTAAGCATGAAATTGATAATTTTCCGATGAGTTTAGAAACGGGCTTAAGCGATTCGCCATGCGGCCGGCGCCGGCGGACCTGGTACTGCGTCAGTGAACCGACGGATCTTCTGAATCACTGCGGAGAATATACATTAGGGCTCGTTGTACCTTTTGTAGTTGACAAAACAATGAGATTGCAAGAGAGATGTGTCAACGGTGAAAGAGAAGTAAATTTAGCTAGACTTCAGACTTTAGTCATCTTCCTGTGTAAAGCTAATACATACGATCAAATATCACTTCTTCCGTTTCAAACGCGTTATTTTTTACGACCTGTATCAGTGACATGTTTGCGTTATTCAAGGACAGATATTATTACACATATCACTAAAACTGTGTTGTTGCTTTCAGATTAAAGAGTATTTAATCTTTTCGTGATTTTTTACGATTTACTTACATTCGATAAACCCGAGAATTTATTCACAATTTTTATTCAGACATGTCGAATAATGTAAGGCTTTTGAATATATTACGTTGCTAATAGAATCTCGTGTGAGCAAGTAGTAGGTAAATACCAATTTCTCATTCTCATCTTCCATGTCGAGGCGGGCGGCGATGCAGTTCCGGGTGTCGAGGAAGGCGCGCCGCTGCGCCGTTTCCATCAGCGAGTGCATCAGGGCCCCCACCACGTTGACACACACGAACACGACCACATTGCCCACCATCTGTTAGGAATCACGAGACACATCATTATATTATATATCTACACATACTATGTTATTAATGCTATGTTATTCATGGAAAAAACAGAGAAGAACCAATATATATTATAATATTACAAAATCTGCCGTTAGCTGTATTCGACAATAAAATATATTTAATTTGATTTTGACGACCGCAATATGCAGTAAAACAAAACGGCGTGTGTAGGAAGACAGTGATCAATGTAATACGATGACATGTCAGGTGTGTAAGCATAGAGATAATGTCAATCGGTGTTCTCTATCTACCCTGTAAGAGAACTTGCATGACGATATAATATAATAGTATAAAGATTAGCCTCCCTCTTTATGAGCGGTTCCCTTGATCTGTCTGATTCATCTGAAACCAGTTATTTTGAGATGCCTTTTCCACGGCATTATACTGTCCGGACGCGGGGTGGCATGTTCTTGTGTACCTACAATATACTCAACGTAAAATATATTTTAAAGTAGAAATACTCATTGCTCGCTGCGAAGGTTAGATGGAACTTTCATTGCACTTGTTGAAATACATAGATGTTATTTACAAATATCCTGCTTATCTACTCCTTAAAACATCGCGTCGTAATATATTCCATAGTATTCCTATATCAACTGCAACATTAAGAAAAACGATCGATCGATTTTAATTTTTTTTTAAAATTGTGTCCAACGATTATCTTTTTTGTGTTTTACAACTCTTTGCTAAAGAAATTGCATAAAAGTGCGTAAAAAGATTACATATGTTGTTCCCTATAGTTATTACAATAGAAGGTACTATTGTATTAAATACTGTGCGTCAGTACTTTAATTTTTTTTAGCGAATAGCGAATATTATTATTATTGAATGTAGTGGCGGTAAGTAAATCAAACTTTTCCATTATTACAAATTAGACGCGAACCCCCGGCGCCGACGTTGCAATTTCTTTCCAATTTACTAAAGTCACGGTTGCAGATTTCACTTTAAAACGAAATGCTTATTTCGATATTGGTTTCTTTGCCAAATGCGTTCGGCGCACCTGTATTGGGAAGCGATTTGTATGCAATTGGCAATCGCGAGTTGCAACTTAAACAGCCGTGCTCCCCTCGCAGCGCAGCGGTAATGTTACAGATGTACACTAACACAACAATTTAAGGTCGTTTCATAATTGGAATAAAAATGATTCTGAAGCATATAAATATCGTTATAGTTCATGTTATGTTGATGAATGCAGGTGCCAAAGGAGACCAAGCACTCGCTTATCTTGACCAAATAGATTACATGCTTGCCAATGGAGAATTCAAGTCCCTGCAACCGGCATGTAAAGCCGTGTATATAAAGTGATGAATACAGATAAAGCATGTCAGGTCTATAAGTATAGACATATTTGGCACACGCTGCTCTCTGTCTACGTCGCAAAGAACCTGGCGAGATTATATAATGGTAATAGCAAGTTCTGATTCAGTTATAACTTTCTGAAAGCGGTATTGTGTCTATCGAAGAAATATTAAAGTATCGAAGCCCACTAATGGCATTATAATAAATTAGCGTTAGGTGCGTTCGATGTTATCTTGAACTTGTTACGTTGAGAATTGGCTTCGGCAGACAAATTGATTTATGGCAGATCGCATTAGAACAACAGCCTGATGGGATGTCGGCATAAAATCGGTCATAAAATGAATAATTTACGACGCTTTATCAGTGGCCATATCTACGGCGTTTCGAAATTGAAGGTAATAAAAATACGATCGCCAATGGCGCGCAATCAATCAGCGCTGCGCCAAAATGACTTGTCCACCTAGTGAAGTGACGCTGTAACACGACAGCCGCGGTACGTACGAGTGTCTGTACATGTTTTTTTTAAGATAACATATCACTCTTACTTGACTAACGAGGCTGATTGTGGTCTTAATAATCATTCCCATTATGGAAGAAAATTCATGTCCGACACTGGAACGATAAATATATTTTTGACGTAGACGTAGCTAACTAAACAAGTTTTAACATTACTTTACTTTTGATATTTAATAATGAAACTAATCAAATTTTCAATCAGAAGCGACATAAATCAAAAACCAAGAATACGTCCAGGAATATCCATTAGCAAATACATGAGCGAAACAAAGCATAAGAGTACTAATATTAAAAAAGGCTCCCCAAACGACGGGCTCTCTAATTGCTCTTGACCTCCAGGAGGCAGGGGTTGCGGCCGGTTTGAATGTTTACGTTTAAAACAAAAAGCCACCAAGTGAACAAGCCACTTCTGTAACCTTGTTTGAGTAATTAGGTGGGCGCCCTTCGGTATCATTAAACAGGGACATTTATATGAAAATCAATCTACGGTTTAGTTGGCCGGATGCCACTTATTCTGTTTTATGCAAAACGATATCCGTAACGTATATTTTGCAACACAATTTAGTTTTCTCTGGATACATATGTTTTATGTTTCTGCATGAATAAACCAACATGGTAGTGGCTTAGAATTGCGAACAAACAATACAACATTTCCATTTACTTAACAATTATAAACGATCGAGCTCTACCATTAGGTCGGCAATTTGTTATAGAAAGGAAAGACCGCCGATTTTTGTAACTATTGTATTTTTCAGTCAATCTATCAATTTTTCAATCAATTAATTATCAACTTTCTAGTACATTTTGGTGCATTATGGTCTAAACAAGTGTAGCTTTTACGCGAGTGTCCTTATGAACAGTGCACGACTGATAATTTTATTGGGCTATTACATTAATGCCACATGCAGCGAGCCGTGCCGACTGCCTAATTAGGACGCTGACGTACCAACAAGTTTCAAGGGTAACTGTTAATTATATTATCATTTGACGGTATGGAAATGTTAAAACATGCCCATAGTTATTTCATAAACGATTGTTTCTATTATTCATGAACATCAACCCCTCTTATCGTTCCAGTGCTGAATATGGTGTTGAACGATGAACGAGAAATGTTAGAAGCATAATTTGCTTTCTGGCCAAGTACGGGTTGGCAGACTGCACATGTGTTTCTTCACGATGTCCCGTACGATAAACTTTAGTGTTATTATGGTAAATGTACCTAAAAACAAAGGTCCAAAAATCGTGAAATCTTTTCTATTCATCTACTTAGGTGATAAATTATGTAGTTGACTAAATACAAATAACATAAAGTACAATAAAATATGTACTTAAGAATTCCATCACCAACATAACCCTCGTTTGACAAAACCGAGGCACAAAAGTCGCTGGATACACACGGCCCTGTGTAAATACGCAGAGCAGACGGGAGCCCTCGGGCGTCGCCCCGCGCTGCTTCCGCAACCCGGCTCTGTTGCTGCAACTATTGTAACTACCGCTTTATTGTCTGCAGACATGTCGCTTACAGTCTACAACCTGTCTAGTGATATTGATATATGCATATCACGCCAGATCCCCTACGATGTAGGAAGAGAAAACCGACTGCCAAATATCTCTATCATCACAGACCTGACGTGCTGATTTTACTAGTGATATTGTCGTACATAAAATAGTATCATTATTTTTTAAACATACATAGATACACTTTGTGTCTATGAAACAACAAAACTTAACAAGGAAAATGTTTTATGTCACGAACTCATAAAAATCTTACAATAGAAATGAATGTACCTATGTCTCATAAATAACGGAATATACAACTAATATTTACTTAGATCGAATAAAACTTATATGCGGCCGTAATCAAATTGAAGGTTACTGTAGCATTTTATGGCTGTGGGCCTAAAATGTTATAACCGACGGCTGCGCGGCAAACAATATCGTGACCAGGAAACATTTATATACCTTTTTCAATGTAAAACTATATCCGACCACATTACTTTCCGATGTCAATGGCTACCGGGGTGTACCCACCCCTACTCTATAATAAAGGTGTAGGGTTTAATGAATACTTGATGAGTTGTGAGGCTAAGGTGCAAAGTGGAGTTCTCCGATGCTCATGAGATGCGATCGAGTAAGTAAAGAGATTGCTCAAGACAAGAGAAATTGTCATAACTTATAAGCGATTTAATATTTTAAATGTAATATTTGGTGTAATGTTTTTGTAAGTAGATAAATCTGGCACTCGGTCCACAGCGCCATCCCCGGAACCGTAACAGAACACGCGTGATGCTTTTACAGTAACAATGTTTATCATGATCGTCCACCCTTTTATGGTACTATTGGACCCGAATCTCTTCTTAGAATGAGTAGAGTTTAGCTTACGTCTTATTTTATTATTTGTTGAATATTACAAATTAACGAAATCCATCAACATAATGCTAAGCTAACATATGCTAATGTACGATTAAGAATACAAGTACAAAGCAGTTTGTACGTTAGACAATGTATGCTCAAGTTAATTTATTACCGATGTTGCATTAAATGTCGCTCTATCTGTGGGCTAAATCCAGTTAAACTTTAAACACGAGAGACAATAGGTTGCTATTGTGGTTTATACTGTAAGTTCGGTTACACTGAAGTTTAATGTTAACAGCGGAACGTGTTCGCACGCCGCGCTCGGCCGCGATGTACTTGGCGATACGAGGCGCTGAGCCAGGTGAAAGGTTCGCTTGCTTATTATTTTTGTTACTATTGAAGCTCAATTATCTACGAAAATTAGTTCAATGACCTTCGAATCCGTAAATTACATGAATTGCTAAGATGTGTTTATGATGTGAGAACAGAAGAGATGTATGATTTTCTGTTTGAAATTACTCGTTCTATTCCGAAAGGTTTATAAAAATATGTATTTTCTATAATGTTACTTATCGTTTCACCAGTTTAATTAAATATATTGATACCTAAAATCCAATCCTTTCGCATTCGACACTAACCGCACAAAACTAAAAGTTTGAAACCTTATAAATAATTATATTGTTTGCAGTGTTAATTAACATAATCCGGCTAAACCAAACGAGACGATAAATAAGAATGCAGTAAATGGAGTATTATTAATTTAAATCATGAACTGGGTTAACGAAACGAGTTTTTTCTCTATCTGCATTTTTTACCGTCCACGTGAGCGGATGCGCATTGCAAATAAGAAGATTAAATTGTCCTTTTTCAATTTACCGTTCTCATTCCGATCACTCATCGTTCAATTTCCGTCGGCGCATACATTTTTCAATGTTTGCAATACGTAGGTGCTTCAATATAAAATCATGTTGCCACTGATTCTGTTCGGCGAATACACTCCGAATGATTATTTCAACTGCAATATAGGTATTGAGAAGCAGAATGGAAATATTAAAAATAAAACTAGTAGACACATGTTTCCGGGACTAGGCAGCTGCACTCGACCAGACTGTTCGAATACATAATAATGACGCATATTACGGACCGCTCTGTGTATCGAAAGATGCCTAACCGCCTCAAAGCCCTCCGGCCAGTTATAACCGCTGTTCTTTATATTAGAGCGCATACACACGAACCCAACCCAAACTCCTGTCCCTTAATGACTATACTGCTCCTTAGTAATCGGAACGATATTGTTTTATTGACTGGCCTCATAAATTCTGCAAGATGAAAAGCCTTGAAAGCCTTCGAAGCAGAAGAACTAATCTTTAAAATAAAAGCTCATCTATTTTGAGGATTGAAACATTAAAGCAATGGCAGTGTCTTAGTAAAAGCATTAGACATTGTTCACCTTGAACTGATAACGGCGTGGGAATAACGAATAATAAAATGTAGAACTTTCTGTCCAGGTGCGTCGTCTTGCATAAACAAAGATACAGTTATGTACTTCTGCTTAGAAACAATCAAATATTCAATTTAAAGGTAATGTACGGTAATTTTTTAACCGAGAGGAAGTTGATTACATATGTATAATTTTCTCAGCCATGTTAATTAATTTTTACTGAACAATATGCTTACCTAACTAAAAAATAAAAAACGTTTAGATACATTACAACAACACATTAAAATTGATTTCTTGAATATTTTCGTTGCATCTACACATAGAAAAACTTATGTTTTTGTCTCCGAAATCCGTGTACGTCAGATATGTAAGAATAGAGATATTTGGCACTCGGTGCACCCTGCCTACCTCGAGAGGGACCTGACGTAAGCACGTAAAAATAATATGTACCTATGCAAGATTGTTAAAAATTTTCATGTCATTTAAACCTCTAGCCACATAGCTG
>DWMG01004698.1:0-10732 GCA_018244855.1 Elbella merops | reverse complement strand
TACCGCAATCAGCCGGTCGCCAGAGCCTCGTCTGTTATAACAGGGTGCACCACGTGCAGGTGAGGTTGGCTTGGGTTTCTGAGATGGTGGTTGGAACCCTTTAAACCCCTTACCCCTTCTAGGAGATACAATTATTTAAATACGAGCGGCTGGAGTCATAAAACGAAAATGAAAAAGAAAACTAAGTAAGAGTCGTCATGAAATACCAGTTAAAAAAAATGTCCACTAAAGACATCCACGCTGGCTTGATGGAAATTATGGGGGACTGTGCTCTTCTATATTTCACAGTTGCACGCTGTTGCAAGGAGTCTAAGCTGAGCAGGACATCTACAGAAGACGAACATCGTGAAGGCCGCTCACCTACCTCATTCAACAAAAGATACCGTCACAGGCTCTTCTTACATGGCAACATTCAGCGGACCCTTACCAAGGAAGTGATTACAAAAAAGGTCCCTGCCAGTTTGGTCCCGAGAATGTAAAGTAAGGATCAAGAGAGGCGATGAGATAACATTTCAAAAGCTAATCCTTGAAATGTAACACGCTGATCAGGTAAAATTATTAGAGAGATTTGTGAAGTAAAATTTCAAGCTCCGCGGGGAAGCTTATGGCTTCTGATTTTTGGGATGTCGAGGGAATTATTATGGTGCAATATTTAGAAAAGGGAGCCAGATTAACAGGTTTCTACTACGACCAATCAAAGAGACTGAGACAGGCAATCAAAGAAAAAAGACGGAGTAGACTGCGGGCAAGTCTGGTTTCATCAGAACAATATACCTGCTCACAAATCTCGAATTAAGATGGCTGCTATTTAAGAAACAGGCTTCGAGTTGGTTGAACATCCGCCCTATTCTCTCGATTTAATCCCCAATAACTTCTATTTATTTTATCGGCTCAAAGATCGATACCGGAACAGAAAATTTGAGGATGTCAGCGGGGACTTCTTTAAGGCGTTTTGTAATTCCAGATTTATCAAAAATAATGAAGCAAACGTATGGACCTTTTAGGAGACTGCCTTGACTAATAAAAATATTTTTAACCATAACACTTGTTTGACATAGTCTTTATCATTACTTTTGGATCACCCCTGGTATTAACCCTATGCTATCCAGCGACACCATAGTGGTGTCGTACGAAAAATAGCGGCCAACTGCCAATTACACTACAGTGGTATCGTGCGCAAAATAGCGGCAAACTGCCGGCCACACCACAGTGGTGTCGTGAGCATAATAATTGTGGCTCAGTGGCCGATGACAGCACTTAATATCTTTTGCACTCTATTGCTGTTTTGCTTGTGTTTTTATAAGTACTTGGTCCTTACATCATGGCAGACGAAAGGGACGATACGATTATTTACGATGAAAGCCAAGTAGTCCGAATTAGCGCTACAGGCGCCAAGCCAATACATTTTTACCGAAACGTACAAACGGCAGTATTAAACTGATTCACACAGCGTGTCTTTATGATTTTACACGGGAGTCTCAGATTGATGAATGCTCAAAAATTATTATTTTATTAATTTATAGTCGTTCAATAGCTAAAGCATATTATGTTAAGGAATAATATTGAGATTTTAAAACAAAATGTACTTTTATTTGCCAGTATTCGTATTTTAATAATAGGAGTCAATTTAGGTGAAACGTTAAAAACATCTTACATTTAAATAATATTCATTTCCAATTGCTTCTCCTAATTTATTACGTACTACGCCGCAGTATTTTAGGCTTATTATAATAAAAAGGGCTCATATTTTCTATTGAAAAATTAAAAAAATATTTACAATACCTCCAAGTTACTAAAATAAATACGAATTTCAAAACCCAAGAATTGTTCTCAATTTTCTAAGATTTCAGTCACGTTTGGTAGGCAGAGAAGCCATGCTGGGGAAAAAAATGTTTCTTCGGAAGCTATTCAAGTGTTTTTAATCGGACAAAGTACGCGGTGGAACAAAAGGCAAATGTTTGTTCCACCGCAGAAGTTTCCATGTTTCGAAATACTTTATACAAAAGAAAAAAGTAGGCGGTATCCCCGAAGAGAGGGGTTGTGTGGGGTAGCCGCTGTAAAATGGAAATTTCTGAGACTTGCCATGATTATTAAGTTATTTTGAAAATTGTTACGAGGTAGTGGAGTGGAGAGGTGGAGCACAGCGATGTTTTAATCAATGTGAATTTATCATAACCTGTATGTTTGTCATAGTAAAACCACTACGCACATTTTCCCATATATGAAAAGACTATTTAAAGTGAAAATAATAACTTAATACTGAAAATATAATGTGGTAATGTATGTGAATTTGTATGTAGGAGGTAACCTTCCAAAGTACTCAACCGATTTTAAAAATTCTTTTACCAGTAGGATACCACGTTATCACTGGGTCACTCGGGCTATGTTTTATTTTAAAAACTGAAATAAACAATGGCGACTTGATAAAGCATAAATAAGACCGACAAAATTCCCAACAACGCTTACATTGCTAAAACTATCATTGATAGAAGAAAATGATGTACTACGGTTTTGTAGAACATATCAATATCTACGAACTATTAGAATGTGTAACTATTATAGTGCTATCACAATAAGAATCTCTTCATTTTAAAAATTGAATTAAAATAGCGCCAAAAAGGTACCTTTACTTATACCTTGGCATTCATTCTTATCAATATAAATTACTTCATATTCCAGACTGGTTCCGTACCTATTATTTTTTGAATTATTCAATTCGCACATTCATCCATTCGAGAGATATCATGTTATGGAAAATTAAACTGATCAGACGTTTCCCTGATCATATTGTCTACAATGTTTTAATCCTTAGAAAAATAAGCCAGTTTATTATCACAATTAATGAACATGCATGATTTTTGCTTTTTACGGCAAACTTTCTTGATTTTTACATATCCAAAAGTTTACCCAACCAAATTAAAGTATTATTTTTAAACCTTAATTGTACTCGGAGCGGTAAAGTTATTAAAGTTTCAAGAAACTACGATTTCTAGCGATTTTTTAAAATTAGCAAAGTATTTTTTTGCGTCCGATTCTTTCTTCTCTGTACATAAAATATATTGTTAATATATCATAATATGTAGTTTATATATCACTGATATTTTTAACTTAAAAAACGCAAAGGTGTATACATTCTAAAAATTAGAATAAACATGTACGAATATATATATGGTCCTCTCTGAAAACTATTACTGTCACAATTATTTTGCTAAGCCTCTGATCATTATGGCTGAAAATTAATATACTTAATAAATCTTTATAAACATAACTAATTAAGGATAATTATAACTAATTAAGGATGTTATAAAAAGGACTTTTTATCCACTTTTACTACATTTTTGATTATTCAAATTTTAGAAATACGAGGACAGGTCAAATTGTTCACGGAATGACGATGATGGAGGGGGGTAAAGCGTCTCCTTAGTGTAGGCACTAAGTGAGTGTTTCATTAATTATTATTATATATACCAAATTTCAACCAAATCGGGTCATTAGCTATTAACGTTCCAGTTATTAACGTAACTAGCAAACAAGTCAATCGAGAAAAAAAATTGCCACTATGGAGAAAATTGAATATCGTGCCGTCCTAAGGTTCTTTACAAAGCAAGAAAAGACGCCTCAAAATATTTTTCAAGACAAATTAGCTGTTTGCGGGGAGTCCGCTTCGGGTAAAACTTTGATTTATTTTGAATTATTTCAATCATTTCTGACGTAGTGGCTTCAGTCGGTCATCCAGGTCGAGGGGCGTCTTCAATTGACTCTCTACCTCGCTTGAAAAAGCTGTGCCACTTATAATAAATAATATTATTATACGGGGATTCCGCTCCGGGTAAAACTTTGATTTATAAGAGTCAATTGAAGCCGCGCCTCGACTTGGACGACCGATTGAAGCCACTACGTCAGAAATCATTGAAAAAGTTGATAAACTTTTATTAGAAGATGAAACAAATTGCAGCATTAGTTGGTGTTTCAGAAACAACCATTATAAAAATCCTACATCAACATCTTGGTATGAGTAAAGTCTGTTCAAGGTGGGTCCCGAGAATGCTCACACCGCCTCACAAACGAGAACACGTCGACAGTTGCCGCGAGTTTTTGGACCGCTGTGGAGACCAAAGGGAGGAATTTATATCCCGAATTGTGACTGGAGATGAAACTTAGATTGACCTGAGTCAAAGCAAGATTCGATGCAGTGGCACACACAGTGGTAAAAAAGGCACACTCCCTCGTAAAAAATTTAGTCTCTCAATGGGTCGGAAAGATAATGGCGACCATTTTTTGGGATACTGAAGGTATCCTTTTGATCGATTATTAGCAACATGGTGTTTAAATAATTGGAGAATATTATGCTTCTTTATTACATCAGTTAAAAGAAGCAATTAAAGAAAAAACAAGAGGAAAACTCATCACAGGTGTGCACCTTTTGCACAACAATGCGCCCCCGTGGACTCAAGCAATGTTCGACGGCTGCCATTCAGCGATGCGGCGTTGAACTACTGCGTCGCCCACCCTACATCCCAGACCTGGTCCTCGGCGATTATTATTTATTCCCAAAAATGAAGAAGAGCTGCGTGGAAAAAAAATAACGATAATGATGAAGTCATAAATTACGGGCATAAACCCCCTTTTGGTGAGGCCTATGTCCAGCAGTGGACTGACATAGGCTGATGATGATGATGATGGTGATTAAGTCAAGTCGGCGATTTCGGCTTATTTTGACGGCCAAGACAAATCATTTTTTATGGTATAAATAAGTTATATGAAAGATCTGAAAAATGTATTTGAGATAATATATTGAAAAGGAAAAATAGTTTCGTGTTTCATTTCATTCATTCTTCTTCCCTGTCATTCCACGAACTTTTTGATCTCCCCTCGTATTCCTAATTATTTTATTATAAGACTGGCTTACAAATTGGTAATGTTGTCAGTATATCGGTATATCTAATTGGTAATTTGGATGCCATATCGATTGCTCGCTGTCGATGCGCGCACAGGTGGAACACTCGGTCCGACAAGCGCGCGCGGCACGAGCGAGGCTCCGACCGGCATTGACATTCAAACTACCGACCCATATTAAACTGCGGGTGTCCGAAAAATACATCCGCTCAAGGCTCACCTACGCAACACCGGCATGGTACGCGCTGGTAGTTAAGTCGCAGCGCCGGCGCCTCCGAGCGCAGCTGAGCCTGGCCCATCGAGCGATCGTGAGGGCGGGCCGCGACGTTAGGAACAATGTGCTGGAGCGCGCCTTAAAAATGGAGCCGCTGGATGGATTTGTGGCCCGGTTGGCAAGGCGCATTTTAGACTAAGCCGACAATGGGCCGGATGCCCATCCCAGGGGCTTCGCGCATCTGCACACTCATTCCCCTGACGGCTACCCACTCTCGCTGGAACTGGAGGGGTTAGACGATGTCGTGTAATATCAATGGTCGGCGAGTGACGACCACACACCACACACCGTCTAACGACGGAGAGAAAGAATCCCCGGAGGGCAGTTGACAGTTGGAAAAGAGGAAATCCTCGAGGCTCATAGGCTCATCATACCCATGCGGCGAAATAACCGGCACGGCGTATGAACGACTAACAGTGGTATAATTGGTAATCGTTAGCACTCCTTGCTTGTAGATGCGCCTATGTATATAGAAACCTCCATTCCATCATCATAACTGAACCATCACCTGTATAAGTTTTTTTTTTAATTTTGAAGAAGAACTATTATCAGATTTCAAGTTAAGCTGTAAGTTCAGTCGTTCATTTCTTTGAGCTCAGTATGTCTCAAAGCTTATATTCAATATAAAGCCTAAGAAGTGGGATTTGGTTTGATAAAAACAAAAACCTTTCATTGAAAAAGTATGTTTCCCACTCTCACTCTCATCGTGTATTTGTTTCAAAGGTCCAGGACAATAATGAATATACATTGGAGACTGTTTTGAGAGGTAATTTATCTTTAACAGTCTCTTGAAATCCCAAAAAATAAAGTCATGATTTCAGAACTAAACTTTTCAACCTTCATTCCAAGATCAAAATTTTATCTCAAACAGTTGTATCTATGTATGTTTCAACAATAGTGACAATTCAGTTTCAGTTATTTTGAGATAAAACTACTCTGTACAAGACCTCAAATTTATGTGAAATTGGAAGGAATTGTTTGTCGAGTGGGGCAACAATTTTTGATACTCAACTGTACCCATATTATTTAAAAATAGACAATTTTGCCAGTAGGTGAAGAAAATATTTACAAATTGCTTTTTGTTGATGTTCAGATTCCCTGCTGTCTTTCACAATTTTACTTGGCAACCTTCCAATATAATTTTTTTCAGTTTTGGCAATGTTTGCTTTAATGACGATGGTTGTATACATATGGTTGTTTGTGTGACTGTGGTGAATGTATAGCTTGACCTGGAAACATTTTCTTACATTATCTTAGTCCTATTGAAATAATTTTGTTCTTGCTTTCACAGTCAAAAATGATAATACTCAAATTTCTTGAAGTGTTTCTTCTGGTTTTCACATTTTTTTTAATATGTGGTGAAAGTGTGGTATGTCAATATAGTGAAGTACAGTGAGGATTCAGTCATGTTTATATTCAAAGTTCAATAACACCTGGTTTTATAATATTACACACCTGAATTTTTCTTATTAACTAAGTCAATGTCACTTAACTAGTTATCAATCATAAAGTTCATTTAATACTTGTAAAATTAAATAACTGTTAACAGCCTCTTTACCCAATGTCATATATAGGATCAGATATAGACATATCACATAATTATTCCTTATCTTATTTGTACTTTAGTATCCAACTTTTTCTACTTTTTTCTTTAGCCTGCCATATTGGTTGAGCAGTTGTAAGCATGATTTCAGATTTAAAGGTCCTGGATTTGATTCCAGGGTTGGTTACTATTGAATGTTTGTAACTCAGATTTTCTAACAGAAATATCTAGTACTGTTGCAAGCCACTACTACATACATATTTCTATTAGATATATAATGGCAATAGGCCCACCATCTATTCCTTGTTAGGACATAAACATAACTGGTGTAACATAGAATTGTACTACAGTCCTGTGGCTACCCCATTAGGAATTACAGGTGTGATTTTACATTTTCTTTCAACTGCAGTATAATAAAGTGTGAAGTCCAAAAAGCTTCAAGAATAATGTTTCTTTAATATAAGTACTTTCTTGGCGAGCTTTGTCAACTGTTTACAATGTCAGCTCCATTTTAAATTTAGCTTTAATATAGTAATGAGTCATGACACTCAACTGTTCTCTGGTTATATCCTAGGCATGGTCTCATTTCATTGTCTTAACAGAATAAAGTATAAATAAACTTGTTCCTTCTACTCATCTCAACTAATACTACAGCATGACAGTTTAAAAAATATTTAAAAACATAATATGTTGAATATGCAAATATGGCATTCATATATCTAAGGTATTAAACAGTGAATGTCCAGATTGAGCAGTAAGCACTATTTTTAAAACACATTGACTCAGGACTTTTATAAAATAAGTATGACAAAAGGAAATCAATTTATCGTTTTCTCTAATAAGATACAACATTATTTTCATACTTATAATTTTAAATTCCAGCATAAATCCAAAATAAGATCTGAACTTCTCTTTTTAAGATTGTGCCAATTTTTTTTAGGTATATCATTGTCATGCAATTGAGATAACCAAAACTGCTAACAGCAAATAATGAATCACTAGGCAGACAATAATATGTCATTAATAAGTGAGACGAAATAATTACTATATGAAATGGCAAGAAAGATGCTAACTCTTATATGCCAATACTCATATATGTATGACTTACATATGTATTTACTTACGAGCTTAATGAACCTAGAGATAGCTTTACATATAGACCATTTATGATCCACCTATTAGGACAAAAATCCTTTTCAATCCAAGCCACTATAACATTAGTAATATTAATTGATGGGTTCATGAAAAAAAAAAAATTAATTCATCAAAAGGTTTAATACCTAACTAGAAATTAATAAATACAGATATCAGTGAAAACCAAGCAAAAATATATTAGTATTATAATAAGTTGACACAGGTCTCTAGCCTGATATGTTCCTATAACTGATATAAGGTAAACTAACTATACACTCTGTTTAATGACTGTTGAAACTTCTCTCATGTTAAATGAAACTTATTCATTCATATTCTCACATCTATTTACAAACACATACATACATATTATTAGAAGTTACTTACCAACGTTACCAGTTAGCAGAGCATCAGCTAGGCGTGGATTATTTTGCTTTAGTAGAGCAAGCTGGTCCGGGTTTGCCAGGAACATTTCCCGAATAACTCTAGGGTCTTCTTCTACATTTGGGCTTCGGCTTGCAGCCATTGAGGGACCAGCTGTTGTGGGAACTTGAATGCCGCTAAAATCTAAGTTGGCGATTCCACTCGGTAGCGCTAACAAAAAAAAAGGCCGATTTTAATGAAATTATATAGATATTTTTTAGTTTTTATTTAATTTTGAGACTACAATATGGTTATATTAATTGACATTTTTTTGAAATAATGCCAAGTACAATGACAAAATTAAACAGTGTCATGATGACAATAATTAGAATGACAATGCAGTTTTGTGTAAACAGTGTGTGCCTTTAATTCGTTACATACCTTGGTTTGAGTCAGCCATATTAGGATTGGCCGCCGATTGTAAGATGTGGATCAGCACGACGACATCCCCGTCATTGACGCCATGCTCCTTCATTGATTTCTTATCATCAATTAACGGGAGGCCATTGTAATTCAGAGTGATCTCGTTCGCAGGAAATCCCGATTCAATTTCGCAGAAAGCTTTGAAGTTTCCGAGTTCTAAGTCTTCTGAGACGTCAAGTACAAACAACTCGTCATTTAAGGTAGTAACAGTAATTTTCATTGTGGTATATCGACTTGCTTGTCTTGGGTAGATTCACGCGGCGGTAAAGCGAGATAGAATGACTGTCCAAAACATCGTAAGGCACTCAGGAGACTGGGAAAAGCACGCAAGTTTTCTTGTAATATTATTTACGCATATTATAAGTATATATATATATATATATATATATATATATATACATATATATATCAATTGATGATAACTTCAGAAGAACCGAGAGTCACGTTGACTTGACTGTGTTATAATGAACGGATAAATTTTATTGTTGGCCCGGCGCGTCGCCGCTGCCTGCCCGCTACGCTGGCTAGGCACGTGTCCCCTTTAAAAACCGAAACAAAGTTATGACCATATTTAACGGTTTAATGTAAAATTAAAATTATTTATCAAACACATGATTATAAATATATAAACTTTAAATTATGATTATTATAATCAATATTGTTACAAATACATTTAAAATAATTTTTTGTTTATGTATTCTACGTTTCATTTCACTAATTCTGTTACCTAATTTATATGTGGCTGAGTTCGGCTGAGTATACAAAGCGGCAGCGTATATAAAAAATAAAATAGAGAAAAGTCAAAATCGAAAGCCTTTGTTATTTAGTTTCATTCGCTCTGAGTATCTTTGAGAAATAAGGACGCTTTTTGGCGTTTCTAGTTTATGTGATTGGTTTTTTTACAATAAAATGAATTGTTTCCAATAATATGTCTTTAATAATTTTTATTGAATAAGTATTTGAACTCAGTTTATTTTGGTTTACAATGTGAAATCGACGAATCGACGCACTATGGTGAGTGTTTTATGGGTCTTTTTTACACTTCTGCAAAGAGATTTGGTAATTTTTTAATATAATAAACACTTGCAGTAGTTTCTTTTGCGATTTTTTTATTGACTGGTGAAAGTTTTGGTTCCATGTATGCAACTTTGTGTGATAAAGAATGATTATATCATACTGTTATTTAAACCTATTATAATTAAAATATAAACATCAGATATTTTAAATAGGTACATCAAAGTTGAGTTTGAAATCTTATTTCAAACATTTGTCAAATGTGTGTATTATTGATAATGGTGTGATAACAAAATTGCGCATAGACTAGTCACGACACACTCAGCAATGGTTTGCCGTAGGTAATGGCATTAATATGGGGTATTTAGAAGTGTGCCTTAGTTTTATTTGCAGTGAATTACATAATCATTACCAATAATT
Source organism: Elbella merops (assembly GCA_018244855.1). NCBI lineage: Eukaryota > Metazoa > Arthropoda > Insecta > Lepidoptera > Hesperiidae > Elbella > Elbella merops. The sequence continues at coordinate 608 of DWMG01004698.1, read as the reverse complement.
TCATTAATATTGTCATTGCACATCATTATACTGTGATATGCCTAGAAAAGTTTAACAATATTTATACACGGCTTTCATGACATGTTTTCAATCATCTTTGACTGTTTGACATTAGAACACAAGTCTTGTTTGTTATGGTTTTCACAGTCTTGAAAATTGATAACAATATTTAGCACAAGCTTATAACTATAAGAAGCAAGTTGCAATAGTAGAGATCAGTGTGCTTTGGGACTTAGCAGTGTAAATGAATTGATGTGTGATATAAAAAATATATTTACTATGAGGCATGTGGCTTAATATGTATTCACCGTAATATAGGCAAATTAAGAAATTAATAAGTTATACAGTATGTTTTACTATTCAACATATTATCTGTATTTATATTACACATGGTTAAATATGTACTGCATTAGTTAGTCTAGCTATCCCAAGAAAATATTTGTGATAGCCTCATTGGTCTTATGGTTCTAAGTGCAACTGCTAAGCAATTATACCTGCACCTGATAGCTGGGTCGAGTAAACTATTACTGGGTTTTATTAACTTGATAATCTTAATACTAGTAGCGAGTTTGGATTTGAGCCCGATATCTTGTCAATAGGTTTATCTC
>DWMG01004697.1:0-10732 GCA_018244855.1 Elbella merops | reverse complement strand
AAAAAAAAAGAATAGTATTGTTGATTATCATTTTCGATCCATAAAACTTTTTTTTTTGCGGACTGCAGTGGGCCCCTGTCGATCTTGGGCCCCTAGGCAGTTGCCTACTCTGCCTTAAGGTTAATCCGGCTCTGACTATACGATACAATTGTTATTAGAAAAATACAAAATTGTTCAGCTGAGATAATTGTACATAAAGATGTGTGTGTTTCTGTATGTCTATAAAACACCAGTCGTAAAATCAGACTTAACCAAGTATGAACAGGAAAATATTTAAAAAAAAATCTACATAATCACGTAACAAGCAGTGCTAGCCTAGTGGTTAGAAATTCAGCCCCTCACTCTGGGGTGCTGGGTTCTCAAATGCATGGCGCGCCGTCTTTACAAAAGTGCGTTATAAATTTAAATGTCACCTGCTAACGGTGAAGGAAAACATCGTGAGGAAATTGCACATCTTAGAATTTATAAAAAATAACCCTTAAGGCGTGTGAAGTCTGCCAACCCGTACTTGGCCAGTGTAGCACACTATGGCCTTAACCCTCTCAATATACTCAATATAAAAGGAGATCCATGTTTCAACAGTGGAATTATAATGGACCGATTATTATTATTACGTAACAAATACTTGTGTGGTTTTTTTTTCCAACCCGTTATTGTATGGTTATTATAATGGAAATAAAGTTGACGCGTCAGCAACACGCCTATTGTTAGAGCGATACATAACCGCTTACAAAGGTTTTGATCAAGCTCGGTTAACAGTGGACATACCGGTTGATTTCATCGGCAGCCTCGGCCTATTGAGTTGTGGTCTGCCCACCACAACTCAATAGGTTTAATCAGTCAAACGCCGCTATTGGCGCGTTCTCACGAATCAAAGTTAATTTACCGACGGTCGCCGACCGGCAATCGTTTAACGTAATTTGTAAAGATAACATTAGTTTCTACCGAGTTGAGCAACTATTTAATGAAATGAGACTAGTTTCAAGCCGGGCAATTCATCCAATTAGTTATTTCACGTTGTAAAATGATTCCTGTTTTTCTCTATACTCTTTCAGTACACTGTTCATCATTACCCTAGATTTATTTAGACCTCCCCTAACGAGCTTCTTATTCCGTCTTAGGCTTGACGGAACCATCGTATGCGTCTTTTTAAATTCACTTCTTATCACAAATCCCACTTTATAACTGTCAACAATGATAATAAAAAGCTTGTATTTCTATTGTTAATCCCAACCAAATAATATGATATAACTTTTTTATTTCTGCCTCGTCGGACTGCCTCGTCGGTCTGGTTGTTGCATGTGCGACTGCCGATGGGAGGTCCCGGGTTCGATTCCCGAGTCGAACACTACAACATTTTCTAATTTAGATTTTCTAGTGGTGGTTCGGAGTCTGGATATGTGCCCGATGCATGGCAATAGGCTCTACACCTATTCCATAGTGGGACGTAAACGTAACCGGTAAAACGTGGGAATGTTCTGCATTCGCCTGCCTACCTCTTCGGGGATTACAGGCGTGAAATAACGTTACGTTTTTAAACTTTTATATTTCATATACCTTCAGTGATTTGTTATTTAAACATACTTTTGAAATGGATAAAGTGAAATGGATTTTAAACCTACAGCAACGTTATAATGTAGTCCTGGAATCAATTGATAAATATCATACTAAAATGAAATATCAACATTTGGTACACTTTATGAGCAGATTATCGCGGAAATTGATATAATCGACCGGAGCATTATGAACAGATTTCGCTGGGCCCTATACATCCCGGCACACGAACCACTGAAAACCAATTATGACGAATTAATAATTCCAGTGCGAATGTTTAAGCAAGCGTATAAATAGACAATCGGAAGGTGAATAGACCACATAATGTTTCACTATTAGCTACAAATTGTTGTAAATAGAATAAGAAATGTTTAATACATAGCTCTGATACAAACACAAGTTTTTAAAATCCTATGTGGCTAATTCTTTCTTTGTTTCTCGCTGTACATTTAACGACTTCGAGCTCGAGTGAATTTTCGATATAAACGTTGAAATTTAATAAAAATAATAATAATAATCGACCCATTATAATTCAACTGTTGGAATATGGGTCTACTCTCATATTGAAAGGGGTTAAGGCCATAGTCTGCCATGCTGGCCAAGTGCGGGTTGGCAAACTTCACACACCTTGGATTTTTTTTTAATTCTAAGGTGTGTAAGTCCTTCACGATATCCTTTATAACGACATAATTAACATTTTATATTCTACGAACGAGAACAGAGACATGCGTTAAATGGAGTACAATTGCATTTTGAAAGTCTTTTTATGCTTAAGTGCAACCCGTGTTACGCGCTACAGTTGGGTCGAGGTCACTTCTACCAAAGCGGAAATTCCAGATAATAAGAAGGCAACCAGTTTTTAAAGTCTGAACTTTTACTGATAGTACAGAACGTAACAGTACGCATTCACATTCTATAGACATTTCAATCGACAAGCAACAGTGATCTTACCAACGCGGGAACACTTCTTCACTTCGCTTTCAGTGTTTAAGAAGTTTCATACATCTATTATACGTACAGTTGTTTAGCAGCAAAAGTAAATGTAGCCGAATTTTTGCCTAGTGTATGGCACCAGTCTTTCCATTCGATTAATCCATCGAAGTTATAAATATTACAAGGTGGGATAACTACACTCCTCTGCATAACCCTTCGTTAGAATAAAGGCGTGATGTCTTGTTATATTAAGAAGATGTATCGGTTATTTTTCATATCTATATAAAGGGTTTGATCCTCTAAAAATCTTTACTCTTCTGGTAGTGTTACGATAAATCAATGGTGACAATGGTATCAGAATAAACTGTTGGGAGAAACTTAGGTACTAATGTATAGATAGGGTGAATACTGAAGGATTTGTCTTCCCATATGCATAGATGTTCGAGTCGGGAAAGCGGGAGTTGTTAACTCAAACTGTACGTTAGTGCACGTAGTCAAGTATCTTAAGCTGACACTGTAAAGCATCCGTCTAATGTACCTACTTGCAATTGTGAACATTACCTCAAATGGGATCTGACTTGAACTTTGTGAATAACAAATATTTACTCCGACATTAAATATTACTTCATATAATTATTTGATATAAGTGAGCATATAGATCTTTCACATATCACCACCCCGGGTTCTTGATGCGGTAGGCAGACAGCACACGGCAAGCAATAAACCTATCTTTACAGAACTAACAAACCTCTCCTACACTCATCAGTCCAAGGACGACATCCATAAACTACTAGTACACAAAAGCGCGACACATGACACTTTGTGATACTAACATATCTGAACTTTACAAGCTTGAATTCATTCCGTTTTCAACAATGTCATACCTTAACTCATTGCCAACTGAAAATTGCATATTTCAGTATCGTACGGTCTGCACGTGTTATGTACCCAAAGAATTTAATCAAGTTGTGCCGTACGATTGAGCTTTCGTTCAAACCTAGTATTTAATATAGCCATATCAACATCACTCAGAACATCGAATTATCGTATAAAATCATATAATTCGCTTTTATTATTATCGCTTAACTGTAAAGATTAAAGAGCAACTATATGTTGCTTGAATAGAGCGCGAAACTGTGAGATTGTTGAAATATTCGAGAGAATATTCAACAAGTATACGCGAAGTATTAAACACGTCCGCACAATCTGTTAGCACTGGTTATATTTATTCGTAAATCGTTATAAATCTCGCAGACAAAGCCCTTCTGCAAATTAAAGAAACGTCGTTGTCTCCAGGAATTTAATAAGATGATTGGCGAATAAGTACAATGAAATTTAGGGTTAATAGACAAACATGTTGGTTCAATTAGGGACCGACAGGCACATCAAGCTTATAAAACTCTATGAGAACATCTGGATGTAAATAAAGATCCAGCTCACTAGATACCAGCGCTGTGGGAACCCAAACAGACACTCAACAGGTCTGACCCGAGTAGCCTACTTCAGACTCTTTAGACTTTTTCCATGGTGCATAACCAAAGAATAAAAGAATTTTGCGTGTGTTCGGAGTTCTACCACTAATCTGTGATTACGAAGAGGTAATTAAATAACTTAATATTTAAAAGTTACAGCAATAAATTGCATTCTACAAGATATAAAGTTATTACAACTCTGCATAACACTAAAATCTTTTATTTTGTTTTTTAAGGCAAGCTTAACATTTACCTATAGTAAAAAATCCTTCATTAGGATTACAATTGAGGTCCCCGTAGCTCGGGACCAGAATAAGAGCTACGGTATCTCCTGCCTGTCGTAAGAGGTGACTTAAAGGAGGCTTCCGGGATTGCGAGAAGCTAGAGTGGGAGCTCGAACCGTTCAGGTGGCGATCCCGGGAAGGACGACGGTATGTGTGGCCGCATATCATCGAGGAAATCGGAGAGCATTGGAAGAGGCACTATGTTTCATCCGGGTATCGGGCCCGTTGAGGCGTTACGCTGCGAGGACACCGGTGCGTTCCATTGGAGATCCCGGAATCCTTCTATTAGCGCCGAGGATGGCCACCGAGGGTAAAAGTCCAACATAACCCGAGCTCACTCCCAGGGTACCGGGTACCTTTTGAAGGTTTCCCCTCCGTACACAAAAAAAAGGATCACAATTTATACATTCTAACATTATTTTCAATTTATTCGATCATATTGCTACGAAAGGGTGTTTTTGACTCACCACCTATTCCATGGGACTCAAACGTAACTGATGAAACGTAGGACTGTACTGCACTGCTCTGCCAACCCCTTTGGCGATTACAGGCGTGATGTTAGGTACGTTGCTACTATTGTCTTCTTTATTCTCTTTGCAGAATCTACCGATTTCTGCGGTGCTCAGTTTCCATTCTGTCACATGCTGAGCGTGCCTTCAGTAAGACCTATAAGAGTTCTTTTCATCATGCAAATATTATTTTTTGAGTTTCAGAAACTCATTATAAAATTTTCGTTCATATGCTCAAGATATTGAACATCTGAAGTACTAATCTTCCACACAAACGTACCTGTATCCTGTGTGTGGAAGGTAGCGAAAATGAAAATACGTATTTATATAGGTATTTTTTTTATGTGCGTACCTATATGTAAACCATACAGTATATTCTATATCGAATACGAATCCTGCAATGTTATATTAATTTCAAACGATCACTTCTTTTAGGTAATTTGCTTCGCGTCATAGTAGCTGATACGAAAAAACGCAGATGTAACAAGCGCGATCAACGTTTAATAATAATAAACTTAGCATTGGAAAAAGCCACAGTTACGTTAACGTGAATTATTTGATATTATCCAACCATCTCGATGTATCTGAGTTATAAATTATAATTAGAATCGTTCTTATACGACTAAAATTTAAATTTATTATTTCTTAGCTCTACAGAACGTTTGTAATAAATTTAAAATATCCAAACGGTCCCCTCTCCTGCCGCGAAAGCTTGAGAAAATGATACTTTTTTGTAACAAGAAGAAAAGACTAAAAAGAAATTATTTTCAGTATTTCAACCGAACAGGATATTAGGATACACTGGCACATAGCTGATTTTATGGGAAGTAACTAAAGCTATTTTTTTTTCAAAACTTCCAAATTCATTAAGCCCGTGCGAACTAAGTCGCGGGCACAGATAAGCCATTACTAAAAATGTCGTCTGTGCTCGAACACTGAAAATTAAAATATAAACGCAGAATAATTAATAAATTAATGCGTTAATTGACTATCATAAAATTAACTTAATTCCATATATATAATTTAATTTTTATATTTGAGAAAATAAATATTATCTTATGCAACCTAATCGTGGTCTTGTTGCTAATAAAAATAGTTGAAAAACAAAGGACGCTAGATATTAGCTGAAACATCAGAATTATATCGTAATGTAAACAATTATCAGACTACTATTCCTAATACACATTTATATTTTGAAACTTCTACGAACTGTTATTAACAAAATAACGTAGGTATAGTATAAAACATGTGACAATGAGTGTTACATTGACAGTAGCCGTCAATTAGCCGCATGTCTGTGCTGTAAAGAATTTAAGTGATCATTTTGTGAATGGTACTCGTACGTAACACATATTATAAAACAAATAAGTAATTGCTAGTGCACCTAATATATGAAAATGTTTTACTGATACAGACTTTAAGAATCACCCTCTGTTATTGCCGGTCTTTGGCAACATGATTTACTAAAAGACTCATTTAATCATTTTTTATTGAAATTTCAACCCTCAAAACCTGTTATTATACTGAGTATTCGCTACTTTCCTCGTAGCTCTCGTAGTGTAGTGGTAACACACTCAGATTTCGTACTTCGTCATTTCCTTTCAGTCTGAGAAACGGTGGTTCGAATCCACCCGAGAGCCTTGAATATTTTGCAAAATCTGTTTTTACTATTTTTTTTTTGGTTTTAATTTATAGTTTACCTAATAATTTAGTATTGATTGATAATTACATATTAAATAGTCCTAACAAATTTCTTAGTATTGTATTAAAAATTTTGTGAAATAATAATACAGGATATGTGTTTATAATGATTTCTACAGAAACAGCCAACAGAAGCAACCGATTTAAAACTGCATTATCATTTTTTTATTTATACTAATATTTTAAACATAAAACGAAGTTATTATATTAAAGTCATCAGTCAAGTTATATATTTTCCTCTAAGGCTTGTTAATTTGAAAGACAATAATTTTATACACTTCTATGTATGAATTAATTCCAATATTTATAATCAATTTCATGGTTTTCTTTTGTACCTAATGAGTAATATCATATACCTACGTTATATTATTTTTAAAGGTGTTTTTTTGAGGGTGCACTATATCTCCGTGGATTCTTTACCAAAATTAATGGAACAAATACAATTTCAAAGCTTATATAATTCACGTTTAAAATATCACCAACGACAATGTTTTCGTTACATAAAATATTTTTTTCTTACACAAAACGCAGTAATGCCATCTGTCGACAAGTACGGTTAAACATGTATGGGGCGTCATCTATCGAGAACTTATAATGTATCAGTTGTAAGATTTTAAAAATAATAATAATCCGAATTAGTTTATACTCGCATTACTTATATAAATATTTAATCCTATATTCTCTGTTATTACAAAATATACCCAAACCCCAAAACACTAAAGAATTGTTTTGCTTTAAAACGAAGAATTTTTATCAAATAATGAAATGACGAATTATAAAATAAAAATAATTACTGCCCAGATCAGGAAATATTTACTGACGAGAGTGTTTAGAGGTGAGTATTTTTTGGTCAATATTACAAACAACAATGTAATTTACGTATGTGAGAAATATGTTTAAACATTGTTTTTAGGGGGTAAAACTATAGTACCTATATAAAATTTAAAAGGGGCAATATTTAGCCAGGGAAAATGCTGATGGTATTACCGTGATAGGATGATCAGACAAGCACAATGTTTTGGTCTTGTCAACAACACATTCAATCCGTTTCAAGACTATTTATAAGCACGATATATAGATGTCCAATACGACAATCGTAAGGGCTATGAGCACGACGATTACTTGGATCAAATTATATATCATACACCGGTAAGGAAATCAGTTAAATTGTTGAAAAAGTAAAAATAGATTGGTCTTGAACACGACTATTCTGAATGCTCAAGCAAAATTCGGCGTGCATGTGAGCAATGTTATAAGGGCATAGCTCAGTACACATAGGCGATTAGTAAAATAAACTAAAGAATTTAATGCGTTAAAAAACCCATCTAGAAATAAAATTTAAAAAATTTGATAGTAAAATAAACTAAAGAATTTAATGCGTTAAAAAACCCATCTAGAAATAAAATTTAAAAAAAATGATAAAAAATAAATTAAAAAATAAAACCAAAGAAGTTAATGTTTTTCGTGTACACGTTTCAAATTAACCTTTTCTTTGTGTGCAGCGTATAACTAAAGGCCACCGATAGAAATATAAAAAAGTTACATGACGCCCGTAATCCCTGAAGAATTAGGTAGCCAGCGTTAAATAACGAGATAGGTACTTTAGGTTTGTTACATCCACAGGTCAAGTCTAGTACCATCTTATTTTCATTTGCACACGATGCAGTACGGACATCCTTCAGACATACATACATATGCTCAATTTGAGACGTTCAACATAACTAGTAAAGCCTTTCTGTAATACACCTGTTACTGACGTGCGGCGCGTGAGCGAATGATTGAGTGAATCTTCCGAACGCTCTCGTGACGAACGCTCCGCTCCCTGTGTGCTTGTGTCAATATTAAATTGTGCCCTACATATTGTGATCCCGGTTTATTATTTTACTAGCCATAGCTAACAACACCCTTCTGCCTACCCCTTGGGGTAGACACAAGTTTGATGTTACGTTATAATTATGGTAGTCAACCCAAACCGAATATGTATCGTGTTTTTACAAGGTTCGAAATAATTTAATTTGAAAATTTGTCCCAATTTACGTAAAAAGGCCACACGCAAAATAGTGGCACGCAAGTGGGTAGCTCGATTAATGCCGTAGTGGAAAAACAGCAGGCAAACGAAAGGAGTTTAATCATCCGACGAATTGTAGATTGATATTTTAGACGTATTAGCACAAGATTTTTTTTTATATTTAGCCCTACAAGCAAGCAGACAGGCCAAGTGATGTTAAGTGGTCACCGTCGCCTATGGACATTTGCACGGAGAGCTCTCTTTGCATTTTTATTAAAGAACCCCAGCATAAAGTTCTCTGAGCAAACCTCAAATGGAAGTTCATTCCACATTTTACACGTGCGCGGTAAAAACAAGCGTGTAGTCATAATGGTTTCATTATGGACATCTTACATAATGGTTGAAGAATATCCAAATATATTGTATGATTTAATAATGTTCATTTCATGATAAATTATGATTTTTCTATACGTTAAGTGAATACAAATCCTTTAATTTGTTTTTTATAATTGTTATGCAAATGACACGTCATAAGATTTATGATTTAAGTCTTCCGACTTTTTTAACTTTCCACTGTTGGAACATGGGTCCCTCCCTTAGTGAGGGTTAAGGCCATTGTCTGCTACGCTGGCCAAGTGCGGGTTGACAGACTTCACACACCTCAGAGAACTTTCTTTCTAATCTAAGATGGCCAGGTCTCCTTACGATGTTTTCCTCCACCATTAAAAAGTGATAATTAAACTTAGAACGCACTTTTCTAAAGAGGTGCGCGGCATGCATTTGAACCCAGGACCCCCGGAGTTTGAGGCCGAATGCTAAATCATTACGCTATCTCTGTGTATTTTTTACAAATGCGAAAAACCAGTAAGTATTCAACTAATTAAACGTAGCTACAGTACTACCAATTCTAAGAAACTTACTCAACAGTCGCGCTTACAACCACTAGACCAAGAATGCAATGTTTAATCATTTGCCTATTTAAGTGATTTGTTTTAAAATATCGTTTTTATTAACTGTCTTTATTAATTTTTATTGAAAACAACTTTATTAATCTATAATTATAATTTAAAAACGAACTAAGCATATCATATGTATTATTTGGGTAACAAGAGTCAATAGTTATTTATTAAAGACACGTCTGAATCCTGTTCAAACGTAATATCACGCCTGTAATCCCCGAAGAGATAAGCAGAGGGAGAGTAGTAAGGAAAGAAATACACTCCCAGATTTCACTAGTTACGTTTACGTTCCATATTGAAATATAAAAAAAGGTGAGCCTATTGTCATACCTCGAGTTCAGAACTAGACTCCGAGCCACGACTAGAAATTTCTACAAGAAAATCTAAATTAGAAAAGTTCTACAGTATTCGACCCGGGATTTAAACTCAGGGCCGCTTGATACAATAAAAATTTAAATTCAATGAAATAAAATACATCGTTGTCGTCATCGTCATCGGCGCATTTCAGTCCACTGATGGACATATGCCTCCCTCAATGAGCGCCATTGCGCCCTGTCCTCGGCTTGTCGCATCCAGAATCTGCCTGCAGCCTTTCGCAGATCGTCATCACCATATTATGACGATAAAATACATACAAAAACAATATCATTCTACGATTTGAACTCAGTATGTCTATATGATAATAAAAATTTAATAACATGCTGCTTATCATCATATATTTACTTCTGAAGCATATTAGAGTAACACAAGCATATGCATGCGGTGATCGTGTGTTATTTTCATCGTATCACGAAGACACTTCCTTCATTGAATGAAAATTTCGTTAGCTTGAATATTTAAGGCAATTTTACTATATTCTGGCCTAAGACCATTGCTTATATGTATAATACCTATATCTTAATATAATAATATGCAGTAGAGACCGCCCTCCAGTTAGGTGGACTGAAGATATACGCAAAGCAGCTGGCAGTGATTGGATGCGAAGAGCTGAAGTTCGAGCTCAGTGGCGTGCTATTGGAGAGGCCTATGTCCAGCAGTGGACGGGAATAGGCTGATGATGATGATAATGATGATATCTTAATAATCCCGCCAGCCTAAAAAGTACATTTACTAACTTTAAGCCCAATTGTACAATTAAATAATTGAACGTTTATTCAATAGAGTATCGAGATTGTTTTATGGGCGTAACGAAGACCTGGAAGGGTTGTAGAACGATATATGAATATATTATGTTCTATCGCAGCCGTGAGATTTGTTAGGCCGATGAAAGCGGTAAATTAGATACGTGAGATTATTATGTTTACTATGTATA
>DWMG01004696.1:0-10732 GCA_018244855.1 Elbella merops | reverse complement strand
GTTTACTGACAATGCGTTTGCTGACGTTTTAATGAAGAACAGCGACCACCTTGTGATAAGCAACCGCTTTTCTCTGTATATATCTGCGTTTAATTTATATCGGGACATAGATGTATTAAATTTTAACCCAGGTATGGGTTCTCTTGAGGCCCAACTTAGAAATATTTTTACCTTCTTTCATAGCAGTGATAGCTTAGGGATTTTGAATTCAACCATCCAGTTCAAAGGCTCTAGGTTTAAATGTTAGCGTGCACCCGTCAAAAATATGCGTTTTAGAATTAAATTTGATTGGGTGTAAGGGTGAAGGCAAACTTCGCGAGGAAACCTGCACACATCAGCTTTCATCATAATGTTCTTTGAGGCGTGTTAAGTCCGCTAACCTGCACTTGGACACACCGAATATGACGAGTGGAGAGTGGAGAAATAAATAGGTTGATGATGATAATGATATACTCGTCTATCAGTAAAAAATACAGCATGCGATTACTATTTGTCACATTGTTGAGTACCTACATATATAATTTTTTTCAAAATTTTCATCAACAAATCCACTACTTTCGAGGTCATCTAAAAAGTATTTTAAGTACCTCGTGTCCTTTCCTATAAGTTAATGCGAAGTCCATATGAAATCTCAATAAAATCTGTTCAGCGGTTTAATGTAAAAACATTCCATACAAATAGATATGTAGCTACTTTTGCATTTATTTTCTTCGACGTAAAAATGGTATAAGTATACTGGTAGTAAATATTGAATTTTGAATGATCATTTACTGGGCGCCTTACATTAATTAGAGGCCTCGTGGTCGAACACGTGTTGGAAATGCGCGGGCTGTGGAAAACTCCAATATGTACAATTATATATTATTTATCATGAGTATTAAGGTGAAGTTTCATATTGCTCTCAAATTTATTGTCCTGGTCGCCATTGGGCAGTTATGTCGATGCGATCTGCAACCCGTATCCTCAGTGTGGGGATTATGAGCAAACCTGCTTAGGCCTATGACGAGCAGTAGATTAAGAAAGATTTATGATAAAATAAACTTACAGTTGTATTTCCCAAAAGGATAAGAAGGGAGTGTAGTATACCCATTTTTGGCCGGTACTGTTATACGTCCTACTAAAAAATAGGGTCTGAGCCTACTGGCGTACATTAGGTACAAATTCAGACCCCGTGCTACTCCTGGACATTAAAATTGAAATGGATTTATGACAAGCATGACTCATGAACTTTTCTTTTCTCTATCTCTCTCACTCTCTATCGCACTAAACATCTCTCTCTCTAATAATCTCTCTCTAATAAATAATCTCATAATCTTAATAACAATTAACACATCTCTCTTATCACGAACTAATTAATTACAAATGTATTTTTATACTCATATTAAAAAAAATAATGTTATGCGTTGCAAACTGCATCTTAACTGCTCCCATGATTCTTATATAACCACAGATCTCTAACCAGTTACTCAACCATAGCTATTTTTATTCTTAATTGCACCGAGCGTAGTACTGTATAGAACTTATATAGTGATATTTCATTAAGCGACGTGGCTTATAAATATAATTTTGCTCTTACAAATATTTCAATCGTCTGTAGTATTGCAGTGTTGGCGTATAGAAATTGATCTGTTGAGATGATTCATAATAACTTTGCATAGCTGATTGACACCATATAGAAAAAAGGTTTTAAACATGAGCCACAAATTTTTTCCTCATCTCTTAATTACCTATGGTAAAGCTATATAAAAATATATCGAGTTACTGACCCGTCATCATCATCATAATCAGCCTTTCTTAGTCCACGGCTGGACATAGGCCTCCCCTAAAAGGGGGTTTATGCCCGTAATCTCCACGCTGGGCATGCGGGTTGGAGATCGCAGGGCAGGGCATTTCGCACCGCCGACGCTGCTGCCCGTCGGCGGCCAGGGCAATTAATCGTGCCTATTTAGAGTGCGCTATACCGCAATCAGCCGGTCGCCAGAGCCTCGTCTGTTATAGCAGGGTGAACCACGTGAAGGTGAGGTTGGCTTGGGTTACTGAGATGGTGGTTGGCACCCCTTACACCCCTCTTACTGACCCATGGTATAGCTATATAAAAAAATATCGAGTTACTGACGTATATCCGTTAGAGCGAATAAAAGGCTCATATCGCTGCTTCTAATATACAGATGTGACTGACTAAGCACTCTATACTGGCCATTATAATTGCCTAATGAGTCGAAATCTGCTGAACGTTTGATAAGCGCCTTCAGTATAAAGGCGATCGTGCTCCATTCTCTATTGTGTTCTCTACATACGAACACTTTAGCAAGCTCTATAGAGAAAATTATTTGTGATACAATTTTTATCTCTTTATTTAACTAAAGATTTGGATTTCTTTTTAATTAATCGATTTATATTTAGATATACTGCTTCCTATATGTGTCTTATTAATTTTTTTCATTTCTTTTATTTCAAAGTTATTGTACTCTCGATATCTTAAAGCAGTTATTCACACGACCCTCTTTAAGTTGTGTAATATAATAGTAGTGATAATCACGTCCGATCTTTCAGAGTCCAGTATAAGAGCATCTATTACCAGACTATTTTATCCTTACTCTATCTTTACTGGCTTGATTCTTCATTCATCGCTTTCTTCGCGTTATCAGACAAATGTTTGTTTCGAATTGGAATCGTTTCTACAGCTCCATGGTGACTGACCACTAGACTAATATGTTAGTCAAAGTATGATAATGACCCTCCGTCGAATATTCGACCCTAAGTATCCATTGTTACCTTTCTGTTACCTTTATATATAAACGCGAACTACCTGGAAGTTCCGGTTGCGCTTGTCTTCTGAAGGGCGGAAATGCTTGCGGAAATTTCTCGTTATCGGTAATTTCGTCTCTTTCAGAACTCTACTATACCTCGTGTGGCTTAACTTGACACATCGTTCACTATAAGCCAGACCCTCGTCACATTGTATTAAGAGTCTTACACATATAAGGGCATTATTATATCCGAAATTGTACAGGATAATGTAGAGATTAATTTTTATGATTTTTCTGACGTAATCCCTATGTATTGATACAATCATCGTCATCGGCATCATCATCATCGGCCTATCTTAGTCCACTGCTGGACATAGGTCTCCCTCAATGAGCCCCATCGTTTATCGCATCCAGTATCACCCTGCAGCCTGTCGCAAACCGTCACCCCATCGGGCCGGAGGGCGCTGATATATATACTCGTAGGTATAATATATGTATGTACTTTTATATAGGAATTGATACAATACCTATATATAAGCATCGTATCAATTCCTATATAAAAGTATAATATAGTCCTAATAAGTAGTAATTTCTAATAAGTAATAGAGACAAGTTATTATGTAAAAAACGGGTTATTTTTAAGTATTACATTTAAGCGGTAGCTTAATTCTCCGGTGAAAAAGATAGAAGTAGTATTGATAAGAATTCAATTAAAAACGTGAAATTCAAGTGTAATCGTGTAATCATCAACTAGTTCATCATTTCAATATTAAACGTGGAGCTTCTTTAAGTATAAGGACGTAACAATGTATCATCACGTCTGTAATCCCCGAAAGAGTAGGCAGAGGGCTGTAGGACACCCTCGCGTTTCATCAGTTACTTTTATGTCCCATGGAATAGGTATTGAGCCTATTGCTATACACCGGTCACAGATCTAGCCTCGGGGTCACTACTAGTAATTCTAAATATTAATAAATTAGAAAAATCAAATAGTACCCGACTCGAGATTTGAACCCAGGTTATCCTGATCGGCAGTCGCCCTTACAATCACTAGATCAACGAGGGAGTCAAGAATAAGAAAGATTAAAATTATAGTGTAACATGTTGGTCAAGTAGCGGATTTCACACATTTTAAAGAACATTTGTGGAGAAGTCCAAGACATGTACATTTTAACTATTTGGAGAGCCCATAGGTCTATGTCCAGCAGTGGACGGGAGTAGGATGATGATGAGATGACGAGCATTTAAACCTCATACCCCGAAAGTGGGACGTTGCGATTTGAACCATGAGACTATTATATATGTACATATAGTATAAAGTATACCTGTACTATAAATTACAAGAGACTGTTTTCTGTAATTGACGGTAAATTATTACTCTCAAACATTTAATATATTCGTCACTCAAGCCAACACGTGAACCAGTTGACTGTTGATCGTGTTGAAGGCATTTGGTCATGATATTTACTCGTCTTACGTCACCCGTTCCAAAAGTGCTTGAAGTACTTTAGAACGGAATAATTGAAATTTTATTTAAATAGGTGATAATGTGTTTATATAAGTAAATTAAGAATTAAGAGCACCGATATGAACGAAAGTGATCAGATCAGAAATGTTAAAATGCAATAAATGTCTAGTAACCTTTTAAAATCTGTTCTCATCCCGTTACAACCTTAACAATAATTTGGAAATAAAAAAATCTCAAACGGCGTGCTGTAAATAAAATAGTATTATCAATTAAACGTTCCACTAAGAATGAGCGGTAAACTCAAAGCTGAAAATTGAATTAAATGTCCGTGAGCTGAAATACATGGAATACTAACGTTTCCCGGACGCTATCGGCCTTCCCACTGCAAAGCCTTTGGTTTTGCATGCCACTAAACGAATTTTCAATTTTATATGTATGAAACATAAGAGCCAAGTGGTTTATGTGACAGTGTTTTGGTTGGCGGGAAAGGCACATGCGTGAGCTCGCGGGCCTACGCCGTAGCAGCGCTACAAGCAGACGGCGTCCGACCGCCACTACAACCAGGCGTAGCCCCGCTACAACGGCACGCGCCACCACTACGGAACTTTTCATACTTTTCTATCAACTTTGTTTTGTGCTGTGCATTATTTTGCTGACGTTTGGTGTATAAACTGAATTGTTGTGTGTATTTTGATTGCGAAACTTTCGAATTATGTCTCAGTGTTGAATATGGCTCCGTTAAGAGTGGCTACTGACTTTTATAACGGTGTGACGGACTTTTTGAACTTTTCAACTCAACAACCGGCCGAGACGAGGCACCATATAAGACATCGAAATCATTCTCATCCGCGTGACCACGCCAGGAATCATGTCGTAGATGTACTATCGAATTCAATAATGGAAGTAATAAGTAATAAATTCGTGCCTGAGAACAGTGTTCTGCCTGACATGGAGCCTCTGTCCACTCACATGGATGGTCCGTTTGAGCGGCCATTCCGGATGAACATCACCATGAACAGGTCGGACCTGGAGGTGATGAGCGAGGACGTGATGTACAGGCACAATGGCGCCATGACCGCCGTGTACTGTGTAGCTTACTTGATCGTGTTCATAGTAGGCCTGGTGGGGAACTTTTTCGTGATCGCGGTGGTGTACCGATCCCCTCGCATGAGGACCGTCACCAACTTCTTCATTGTCAACCTCGCCGTCGCCGACATCCTGGTCATCGTGTTCTGTCTGCCTGCAACACTCATGTCCAACATATTTGTCCGTGAGTATTTTTCTTTTTATACAGAATTGTTTTTTAGTGTTATTCGAAATGTTTTCTGTAAAAATTATATTTGCCTAAATTGCTGGGACCATCATAATTCATAGTGGGTTTGTATGTAATTATACAATATTTAAGTTTAAGAATGTTCATTATTAGCTATGTCTTGTGAAAATATTAATATTCCATTGATATATTGAATAAAATCCGTTTATACACACGTGCATTTAAACTCGTAATTTAACGAGTATTCTGTAAGTTTAATAGAATCAGAAAATATGTTATATATTGCTTAAATTATCTACCGATTCATAAAATTTAGTTATTTGGTAATCGCATTGGATTTAAATAATCGTGAAAATGAAATTGATAGGATTTATTAACAATTTTTATAACATCGATAAAATATTCGCAAATTGATATAGCCGAAATAAATTGCTATGAACGCTATATACAATTCGTTTCAAGACTTTATTCAGCCGTCGCTTATAAAAACGCTGAAACCATATTTCCATTTCGATCAACAAGGACATCATTTATTGATCTAGAATATTCTCTGGTTCTCTTCGATTCAAAGTAGTATCGGTATAGGTAGGAAGAAATGAAACTGTGGAGGCACCTTACAGTATACATATAACACGTACTTTTTGTATGTAATGCGATTGCCGTCAAAGTTTTGAAGATTATTTTTCCGGAGAGAAGATTGAAATTTTTAATATAGCACCACTTTCTTAATTATTATTTGCCATGTCTTGTTGAAAAATGATGTAGCTTTGTTCATAAATTGAATATTTGAAAAGGACTAGACTCGGCAGAATAAGACCGATATCTTTATTCTATTTCTTACTATCTAATTAGTATTAGCGAAGTTAATTACCTTTTTTTGAGAAATATTAAAATTGTCACTAATTATTCTGAAGGTTTTATAAACTCCGTTAAAATCTTTGAGACTGTGATTAAGTAACAAAATCCATTAAATTATTTGAATTTGTTGGGTAGGTTTTTGAACTAGCCGCGATTAGGCAATAATTTCTTTGAAAGACGACTTTGTTGAGTAAGTTTTGAATTATACATTTTATTAATTTAAACGTTAAAATGTATGAAGTAGTTTCAGAAAAAAATCATTTTGTAATTGTAGATTTGGGGCTATGTATTTTCTGTACGATGAACAGTGTAGATTTAATATTTATTTGATATATTAAAATATTTAATCTTTGTTATGAGGGTCGCAGAGGCTCGGTACATAATAAAATTTTGTTTTTTACCGCTATTGATTAAAATTTCATGTACCGAAAGAGATCTTAACTATAGATTTCTGGCTAATTGTTGGTTATCACCATCTTACGACGTTCTCTTTCAGGTTATTTAATATAGCATTTGATTGTTTTAGCAAATGGACTCGTTGTTGAATTTAATTTTACCATTTTTTATTCGATACTACCGGGGCTCCATCAGATTCACAATTTTAAAATTTGATTTTTTTATATATTCAACTATAAAACTAAATGTTTTCATTCGACAGAGTTCACGACTTACTTAATTGAATTGAAATGTTAATTTAATGAGCGTAAATAGTGAGCTCTAAAAATCATGTGCAACGGAGAGAATTGTTTCGTTTCTACGACGAGGCACTTAAAAATCAACTCCTGGTCCAATAAAACTTGGAACATTTTACAATCCAATGAGCTTTTTGTCCATACCTTTCCGCCGCGAGTTTGTTTGTCGAGGTCATTTTAATTGATATTGTGTTGACTCTATCGGAAACTCTAGATCAGATGTTTGGACAACATAATAGTTAAATCGAATAGGCGGAGGATCTTTTGTTCGAAAAAAATTCTAAATGCGGACAATTTGTTTTTGTGTAGAGCATGCTTATATAAAGTTAAAAAAATTCAGAATATAATTTGATGGCCCCATTGGTTAAGTGATTGCAAGCGCAACTACTGATTGAGAAGTCCTAATTTCAATCCGAGGTTTTCGAGGGTTTTTCTAACTTGACCTTCACAGTAGTAACTTGGAGTCTGAATTTACGCCCGTTAAATGGCAGTAGGCCCCACTCTATCCCATTGCGGGACGTATAACGTAACAAGTAAAACGTAAGAATGTATTGCACTCCTCTGCATACCTCTTAGAAGATTACAGGCGTGATAGCAGGTTAAAGACATATTTCACGGATATCACGGGTACTGATCTGTTAGACTTACCTCAGTCAACTTTTCAACCCCTGTTTTCCAATAATAAATACCTAATAAAATCCGAAATAAAAATACAGAATCAGTAAGGTACTTCTAGAGATTACTCCTACAAAAAGACGAACTTTGTATTGTTTTCTTAGAGTTAAATAGAGTACTAATTATTAAAAAAATCAGAAAGATCTACTTACTACCGCTTAAAAAGTGCGTTTTAAAATCTTTTTGAGGACCCGGTGGCAACTGTGGCTTTGACAGGCAACTGATTCATGTCATCAATGTCCTCCCGTGAATATGTTATAGCCTAGCAGTGATACCCTAGTGGTTAAGAATTCAGCCCCTCACTCCGGGGGTGCCGGGTTCAAACCCATGGCGCTCACCTCTTTACAAAAGTGCGTTTTAAATTTAAATATCACGTAACTGGTAAAACGTGGCAGTATATTAAACTACTCTGCCCACTACTTTGGGATTATGGGTCTTATCCTCCACTGTTACAGGGAGTGATATTCAATCTTAAATAAATCTTAAATTGGAGGCTGAATTCTAAACCACCAGGCTATCACTATTTGTCTCTATGCACTACTGACTGATATTATCATTATATAAAGTTGACTTCTTGAGTTATGTTCATTTGTATTTAATTTTATCAACACCTTCTTTATACGGGTAAGTCGTTCGAATTGTTAATTGGTTACGATAAAAGCATTTTCTTGCCAAAATAAAAAATACATAACTTGGGAGCGAAATATTTTTTCATATACCATTACAGCGCTGTTTTATATTTCCTTATTTGAACTGTCTTATACATGATTTTATCTATCGTAAATAAAAGATAGATAATACAAACACTATGTTATATAATAATTATATTTTTTGAAGAAACCTGTCGGGGCTGTAAAGACATAGAAATTTAGTACACATTTCTCTCTGCCTGTCTTTGAAGTATATATTTGACTGTCTTGTTGGTCGAGTGGTTGCATGTGCGACTGCCGATCGGAAGGTCCTGAGTTCAAATCCCGGGTCGGGTTATATTGAGCTTAGTGCCATACACCGGACACAGATCTAGACTCCGAGTCACTACTAGGAAATTCCTTATTAGAAAATTCAAATAATACCCGACCTGGGATATGAACCCAGGACCTCCCGATCGGCAGTCGCGGTTGCAACCACCCGACCAACGAGGCAGTCAATATTAAATGTTTGCCTGTTTTTATTACGATAATTACGCAAACATTGAGGTAGCATATACATATGTATTATATATTGCAGAAACAACATGTTTTAATAAACAGAACAAACATTTCTTTCACATTTTGCTTTCACAGTCTCGAATTTATATAAACTGCTGTTGGCTGTTTGTTGTTCCTTCTTTATGTTGAATTCAAAACATAATACTCGTTCTTAGAAGATATTTACATGTTATGTCATAAAAGGCATCTCTTGGTAAGAATGTTACGTGTAACTCAGCCATATCGAATTTTATAATTTCCTAAATACAATTTAACAAACGTACAGTTTATTAAATTGTACAAGCAAATCGATTATTTTTTTTTTAATTATAAACTTGTTCGTAGCATGCATGTCTCACAAAAGGCTATTTCGTTTTCTTACATGACAGTAGTGTAATAAATACCTAAAAAGCTTTTTTAACGGTGTTAAAGTTTTTTTATTTTATAGAATCTTTTTAAATAAGGGTTATGAAGGAACTCTTTGAACGATTTATGTTTAAAATATATCAAATATTTTATATTTTTTGTAATAATTATTTTGCAACAGCTGAAGTCAAACGTCGTTGTTTTATACAAGACTATATTACTATAATATCGACCCATTATAATTTCATTGATAGTGATAGCCTAGATAAGGTTGTAGCCTTGTTGGAATGTGGGTCTCCTCTCAAATTGAGAAGGTTAAGGCCATAGTCTACCACGCTGGCCAAGTGCGGGTTGGCAGACTTCACACACCTTAGAGTTTTTTTTTAAATTCTAAGGCGTGTAGGTATCCCCACGATGTTTTCCTTTGCCGTTGGTAAGTGATATTTAAATTTAAAGCGCACTTTTGTAAAGAGGTGCATGCCATGGATTTGAACCCAGCACCTCTGGAGTGAGGGGCTGAATTCTTAACCACTAGGCTGTCACTGCTTATATTACTATATATTTATACGTGTGCTTATTTTTGACTGCATCGTTGATTGGGCGGCTGCATGAGTGCTGATCTAGAGGATCTGAGTACGATTTCTGGGTCGACTTTTATCGGATATTTTAATTTTAAATTCCTAATAATAGCTCGGACTTTATATTCTTGCCCGGTGTATGGCAATAGGCTCCTTACCTTTTTAATTATAGGACGTATGTATAACCTAAATGGTAAAACGTAGGAGGGCAATACACATCTCTGTCTACCTCTTCAGGATTACAGCCGTTATGTAACTTTTGTTTACTTCTTTTTTTCTTAGTAGCGACAGATACTTCTGCTCAGCATACAAATATTTATCATATTAACAACATAACAATAGTCGAATTTATGACCCGTGGCTCAGCTAGATTCATTAACTATTGTTCTCGTAGCTCGGGACCAGAATACGGTCTACGGTACTTCATTCGGTACGACTCATTACCTACCTTACCTTTTGAAGGTTTTCCCTCGATAAAAAAGGTTCACCAAATACTGCACTAACGGGCCGGTTAAAATGTAAAATATGAAATGTAGTGTCAACAAACGAACGATGCATGACAAGTAAACCCGTAGTGATAGCAAGACTATAAGATTAATTGAGAGACTGGACTAGAACAAGTTATATAGCAACACGGTTAGTTCAATAAAACAATTAGATGCCATTAGTCACCGCTAAGATTCGTATCTCTAGCGCCGGGCTGAGTCAGAGTCAGTGTTTTAGTTACTTGGATACAAACATCTAATCCAATTTATTAATAAGTACACAGTAAACTCGAATTAATAAAGCCTCTTACGCACTACCCGCCCTAGTGTGCCCTGTGTCATCTCAAGAACAAAGTTTTCAAAAGACAAATATTTTACCTAGACTTGTAAAGCATATAAG
>DWMG01004695.1:0-10733 GCA_018244855.1 Elbella merops | reverse complement strand
AAGTTAGAAAAATCCAATAGTACCTAAACCGGGATTCGAAACCAGGACCTATCGATCAGCAGTGACACTTCGCAACCACTCGACTGGTATACTTTTGCAATATTTAAATTTCCACTCCAGATTTCCGATCCGGGCACACACCTTTCTACTATAAAACTGTGTTTTTCTAACATTAAAACTCACTTTAGACAGCAGTGAAGGAAAACATTGCAAAGAGACCAGCGCCTCTGCGTTCTTATAATATTCTATACTGCGTGTGAGAGCCACCAATTTAAAACCAGGCTGCTTTTCGCTACGGCCCTACCCCTTCTCCACTTGAGACGTGTTTTACAGAGGTCCACAGTCTAGTGCCACCTGCCCCTTCTGCATCCGACGTCTAGACGTACCGCGGGCTACCATCCGCATCTCGTGGACACTCAAGTAAGGGTGAAGCGATTTGCTAAGTCGTTTCTACTACAATTGCCAAAGAGTGGAACTCTCTGCCAGCGTCCATCTTTCCCGAAACGTATAACCTGGAATTATTCATAAGACTGATTAGACACTTGCTAGATGAGCGTGCTACGAGGCTCGTACATCCTAGGCTGCATCTCGCTTTCCATCTGGTGGTATTGCAGCCACACTAGTCTATTTCTGCATTAAAAAAGCATTTCAGACCCTTCTTATGATCAGTATTTTATTCAGCAGATGGTATATAAAAAAACTACATAATTGTAACAATAGCATTTATTATTTTTAATTACAATTTATTATAAAACACATAATCCTAATTGACTACTTTCGTATGCTGTTTTATTTACTGATATAAATAAATATATATTTATAATATAACATTAAAAGTTGGTACACATGTCCTTAAGTTTCAGGCTACAAGCAGTGACAGACAGAGACGGGCTTATGCACTTTACTGGTGTGAGAATGAGAGAATGTGATTATTTATTAAGTAGGTACTACTATTTAAGTCGAATACAAATCAAAGTGGCTATGGCCTTAACTCTCTTACTGGGGAGACCTGTGTCCAACATTGGGAAGACAGAGAGAATGATGATGGTTATAATGACGACAAAACGAAATGATTTGACCCGCTTTGGGTGTAAATTACAAATTTTTACGCGATCAACTTACAATTAACTCAAAACACATACTTGTATATATGCTAATACTAACCAAAAGAACATATTTTAATGAAATAATTATATATTATCGCAGAAAGTTAAAATTTAACTGTATCAGAAATAATACAACTTTGTAATATAATTTAAAATAACTTACATAGTTTCATACTAAATACTACCATATTCAAAACAAGATAAAAAAAATTATAAAAATGGAAGATATTATTGCCATGACGCCAGGTCTTTTACGTGGTAGTCAGAGAGCGCCCGAGTGCAAAATATTACAATATATTGTGGATATTAAATATAGAAGTGTGTTACATAAAAAACTACCCCTACGGGGATTACAGGCGTGATGACAACAAATCAAATATCCAATTCTTATATCAATATTACAAGTGGAATACATTTCTAAATCACCATGCATTAAATATTTGGCATTCGCCAGTCAGAGGACTACCCCCAAAAGGACCAGCGGTGTCTGCCGGACTCGAAAAGAACTAGGTGACTCGATATAATAAATAATATTTAGCTTGCATGTTCATACAATGCTGACTAACAGATAATTCACACATTTATGATCATACAGATAAAATATGTCTCTTTCATTTCGTGTTTCTGTGTGATCTTCAGTAGTGTTCTATCGTTGTGGCGTCTCAAGCCATTTTTTTTAAATCTCTCCAAAAATACTTCGTGAGACCATTAACCTTGCTCGAATATACTTAAGTATGATCCGTGGGCGACATGTTGAGAGGTGTTAATATGTCGCCCATGGATGGTCTAGAGGTCTAGATGGTACAGAGTTCTTAATGAGAGGTCACACAAGTGCGTGATGACGTCATCCAACGCATCCAACCGCTGCCAGTCACTGCGTCTGTCGTCACTCCGATAGTTGTCTCCAACAGTGAAAGGATAAAAAAGTCGATCTACCTAATATTTTACGCACATCCAGCGTACTTTGAACGCGATTTAAAAATCACATATTCGCGTAAAAGTAATTCGTAACACAATCACTGTGGGCGGTCATGCGTGACGTACATACGTTCGTTCGAACAGGAAAATAATATTCTAATAATTTCGTGTGATTTTCACATTTTTTACCATGCTGGTAGCGAAATTTTTTGTTATACATGAACGTATTAGAACAATATGAATAATGGTATACTCATTATTATTCATCATCATCATTATCAGCCTACTCCCGCCCACTGCTGGATAGAGGCCTCTCCAATGGCACGCCACTGAGCTCGATCTTCAGCTCTTCGCATCCAACCGCTGCCAGCCACTTTGCGTATATCGTCACTCCACCTAACTGGGGGCGTCCTACGCTGCATTTACCAAGACGTGGTCTGAAGTTCAAAACACGTCTACACATTAGGTATTGATAATTAACCACTGCTGTTAATTAGCTGTTAATGTAACGAAATGTATTGAACTCTTTATCATATAATTATTTCCAATCCCTGAGAGGATGAAAGGTGCCTAAAAGCTCGCAACTTGACCAAACATAAAATCCTTTGGCACGCATGGTAAATTAAGAAAATCCTATTACATTCGTCCGATGTGATTCCCGACGCAGTCCCGTAGGATCCGCAACTTTTAATTAACGGGATGACGCGCCCATTCTGCAGCTGAAGCGGACCGCTTATTGACCAACTTCAGCCTTCCATTTAATTAATGGTTTCTATACTAATTAAAAGTAACCTGCAAACAATGTCCAATGACGGGCGTTATCTGATTCGATTGGGTTTTGGGTGGAGCGTTGCTTAAAATCTGCTACTGTCTAAATAAATAATAATATATGTATAATATTTCCTTAATAAAATACAATTATAAATTATCTAAATACATATATACTTATATAACATCGTGGCTGTTTTCCCGGGGGGTTGACAGAGGAGTGTAGTACACTCCCCCGATTCATTAGTTATGTAGCTCCCACCATGGTATAGGGGGTGAGTAAAACGCAGACTAGTACAAATACAAATGCTTATCACACAAATATCTATCTATCTATCATCATCATCATCAGCCTATAGCCGTCCACTGCTGAACATAGGCCTCCCCTAGCCGCGCGCCACGTTGTTCGGTCCTCCGCTTTCCTCATCCAGTGACTACCGGCAAAAATAGTATAAAATATATATATTCAAATATCTATCATTAACGAAAATCAAATCTACGCGACCCCTAGCTTGACAATCGCGTTCATTACCACTTAACCAATAGCCCCATTAATATTCGAAACTATTTCGCGAACGCGATTCTAGAACATTCTAAGTAGAGTACTCTGTTTATAAGACATTCCATTGCGCTATCAATACCAAGATACTGGGACATTCTGGGTAGTGGCTACTTGTACGCGACAGAAGGATGTTGATAAGCTCCACCAGCGCCACTTAGTCACAGCGGGACTTTGATCGTATCTGACATGACTCACAATGTCCGTTGACGACCTTCCGCGAACTATTCATATCGTTGAATTGCAAATATAGCGACATATTCTATGTAATACAAGCCAATGGGTACGTAGACCAGGTGATAGACACTTCTCGTAACCATCGATTATGATCATGTGGTGATGATGAGCATTGTTTATAATGGATATGGATCCAGCCAACAAATACTTTCTAACCCGTCCCTAAGTCCTAATTCTACCCTGCTAGTTAATCTGACTGAACTTCGAGCATAGTTGTGGCAGTTAAAAAAACGCAATTTCACGCCTGTAATCCCCGAAGGGGTAGGCAGAGGAGTGTTGTACACCCCTACCTTTCACCAGTTATGTTTAAGTCCCATGGAATAGGTGCTGAGCGCATTGCTATACACCGGGCACAAAACCAGATTCCGAGTCACTACTAGAAATTCTAAATTAGAAAAATCCAATGGTATCCGAGCGGGGATTTGAACCCAGGGCCTCCCGATCGGCAGTCGCGCTTGCTACCACTCGACTATCGAGGCAGTCAAAATATACAATTGTCGTATTTATGACACTCGTCTCAACAAAGTGGTCAAGTGACCACTCATACAACACTCTTAAGTCTTAATGCTAATGCAAAGTATTCGAAGAACCCTTGCGTACGAGCGACCACGCTATCTTCAATAATCTTCGCGTATCGTTGCTTATCTGTTCACTGACATATTTTTGTTATTGATATGATATCGACTTATAGATAATTATGTACATTGTACGCGAAAATAATATTTATTCTATTATAATAAGGTCCGATTTACTATAACGCTAATTCTCATTATAGAATATGGATATGTATGTCATACGAAACAGTATTGTGTTGCGCTCGAATAGAGTCATTTTTTAATTGTATATTTACATGCAAACAAAAGTTATGTTTGGAGATGGGGCGAGGGAAAATGATACTTATAACGTACTAAATAGGGTTTAATTTAACTTACAATAATTAATATATCGGTGCCATGTTAAATAGATAGTTTCTGAAATACGGATACGCAGTTTTTTATTATGAGCAATTTATTTGTGTTTATTTTAACATTATAAGACTGGCAGGATATTACCGCTAATTGTTTTATTAAAAAAAAAGTAACATCACAACTGTAATCCCCGAAGGGGTAGGCAGAGGAGTGGGGTACACTCCCACGTTTCACTAGTTACGATTATGTCCCATGGTGGTGAGCCTATTGCCATACGCCGAGCACAGATCCAGACTCCGAGTCACTACAAGAAATTCTAAATTAGAAAAATCCAATAGTACCCGACCCGGGATTTGATCCGGAAAGTTTTTTTTCAAATCTTTCAATATTAATCTAAAGGTATCCTCCCAAAAAACCTTTATTTGAAGCACATAAATTGGTATTTTATGTAATATGGTTGGTTGGCTTCGCTCCAATAGGTAATACTTCGATACAGACAGACAAGCGTATAATGTTGTAGACACAACATAATATCCTGAACTAGATCGCGCGCGGCGAGTCTACACGCTGCAGACACTATTTACAGGAATTGTATAAAGACGATTCACGTTTTAATGCGACTTTTACGTTTGAAGCCACTGTCGTAAAAATTTAAGCACAGGTAGTAAGCAATATCTGTTATTTTCAAGTGGTCTCAATGTATCGTTAAAATATTGCTAATGCGAGATATTTTGTCCAAATGTCAAAGCGTTTATAAACATAAATAAGTATTATCTGTGATGTTAATGATAAAATGTATAACGGTGCAACGATGATGTACGGTTATAAGCTATAATAATTTCCGGGTGCACATCGGGTGTATAAGTACCTTAATCATGTCACACATTCATAACGGTGCATGCATGCACTTCTCAATTTTAAATCTGAGCGTGCGAAAGGAATTACCATAGATATGTTATACGAAGATTAGGGGAGCCAGCCTAAAATGTCTATCGAAAAGAAAGAGAACGCAAATGAGGCTACCTATCTCTCTGTCTCTTTCTACTCGCGTACGCACTGATAGCGCTAGCATGGGTTGCATCAGTAGTGAGATAGAGAAAGATAGTTAACGCGATCGTTTCTCTCTTTCTAAACCATCGAACGTTGCTGCTTACAGGCAGCTGTGTCTTCACCTCTCTATTTATTATATATCTATGGGAAATACAACTTTGACAAACAGCAATTTAACGATATTATTGTAAATAATGGAATTATAATTCTTATATTTTTTATACTGTTTAAATATATTAGTAACATACATATTTGAAAGATTATAAATTACCTTTTTCCCATCGCGAAACTTCACAGTGCCTTCTATGATAGACGTGGCGGGACTTGACTCCGCCATCTTGTATTTTCAATCACACGCCGGCACCACAGCGCCGCTCTAGCGGCATTTTTACGAACTACCACATGTTTTCACTGAATATAACTCAACACGAGTTCACACGTCGCGACTTGTTAACACTTTTAAACCCGCCACGACACTTCGGGCGATTTGTTTATCTACGTTTTAGACGGTGCACCGTTAAATTCTAATCTCGTTTTGTTTACATGTCAGTATATATTCTAGCTCAACGAAATTTTATTATGAACTTATTTGAAAACTAACAATTATAAATAGAATACGTTTATTTCATAAGATCACTCGATAGCCGTGGACGCTTGCAACTGTGAACCTGCAACAAAAGAATATTATGCTTATATATGTATTTACTTTCACATAGAAACGTAAATTAACACATATTACAGTTACAATTTCGATATTTCCAAACGACGGAATGAACTTAAGCAATGAACACATCGTAGTCTATAATACAGTCATCCTAGTAAATATTAGTAATACTTGCGTCAAGAGACGCCGCTGGACGTCTAATTATATATTACACCATTCAATTTTCCATTCTCTAGCTTGAGTTGTATAGCAATTAAAAGTGTTAAGTCATTATTGATAACTCTGGACGACCTCGCTTTTTATAATTAATTATATTATTACTGTATACTTAACAAGAAAACAGTGGTAGTGGGGTTGCCGTACTTCTGTGCCTCAGAGGGCACGAGGGCAGTATTTCCGGCTAACGTAGATAACGATGACCTCACTGCAGACCTCCGAAACTTCCTATGTAGACGTTACCGCTGCCCTTAAGCGGTGTTTTAGTATTACGAATACATACATATATTGACGCAGATGTATGTATATAAATAATTATGATTTAGTCAGGTAAGATTATACATAATTCATTATTATTAGTCAGGTAAGATTATACATTCAAATTCATGGCACGCACCTCTTTACAAAAGTGCGTTTTAAATTTAAATATCACTTATTAACGGTGAAGGAAAACATCGTGAGGAAACCTGCACACCTTAGAATTAAAAAAAAAAATCTATGGTGTGTGAAGTCTGCCAACCCGCACTTGGCCAGCGTGGCAGACTATGGCCTTAATCCTCTCAATATGAGAGGAGACCCATGTTCCAACAGTAGAAATATAATGGGTTGAAAAAAAAAAATAGCGGCATAATATAATTAAACAATATTTTATATCAATTATTTCTTCATTATCATAATAATTACTATTGTCACGTGATCGCTCAAAATCCTCAATATGATAATCATCACAGACAAATCTAAAATATTGAAAACCAAAATTGTTTCAACAGCCATTTCAAGTTGTCAGCGGTGCTGACGGGCATGTTCTTCATCTCCTCGCTCCTGACCACTGGCTACGTGTCCTGGAGCAGCGAGCACATACCCAACAGCGAGGACCCCTTCACCCAGTTCGATAAGATCTACGACAAACCCTGGACCCGATTCGGACCATACCTCGTCGGTATGGCCACGGGGTGGATACTGTTCAAAACAAACTTAAAAATACGAATGGGCAGGGTGAGTTAAAAAAAATTCTAAAACCATATTCTATCTATCACTCCAAGCATATTGTACTTAAATAAATAAATAAATAATAAATAAATCTTATTCTAATTATCTGACTGATATTAATTATTCACTCAAACACCTCAATATAGTAAAATCAGTTCAGTGTAAGTACCTTTATTACTTAATCAAGCATTGGTCTTCATTGCAATTCTATATCCTCCTAATATCATACAAATGAAAGTTTGCGTTTGTACGTCAATCGAGCAAAAAAAATTATACGAATATGTGCGAAATCCTGCACGTAGATAGTTTATGAGCTGGAAAATAGTACAGGTGGCTTTTCTTCTGGAAAAATTTATAGTTTCTGTGAGATTCACTGGTGACAGCGGTTTCAAGACGTAGTTCTTCTTTATAACGCTAGATGGCGGTGTACCTATTTAAAACTAAACCATTCTGCTGCTACAGAAATTATAATTTAAATATTTAGCTCCTCCCTAAGATAATACATAGGTACTTTGTATCATAACATTTCAATGTTATAACAAGTGTAAAAAGTGAAACGTAGTCTTTGTACTTTACAAGTTTCAAATGCTTGCTCCCAGATGTGGGCGTGCGCGGGGTGGGCGGTGTGCGCGGCCACGCTGCTGTTCCTGATCTTCGGGCTGTACCGCGCGGAGCTGGGCGTGGCGCCCGCCGCCGTCTACAGCGCGCTCTCGCACTCGCTGTGGGCCGCCTGCGTCGGCTGGATCATCGTCGCCTGCTCCACCGGCTACGGCGGTTTGTGCCACTCATCCACCATTTTCACGACAATATTGCCATCATTTACTGCTGTGCTTTTATTAGGTGAAAAATTACAATACATTCCACCTAGTGCATCTTTGAGTACAGTCGATAAAGACTTAAAAGATATGTCTTGTTAAACGGTTCAGTATCGCCTTGTTAGACCACCTACCCAAAAATATATAAATATTAAAAAATGTCCAAATAAGAATATCTAAATTATTGCAAACAGCCAATTTCTATTGAAGCTAATTCCGCGTTGGTGCCGTGTCGTGTGGTGAAAAAGATTTTTTCTACATTTGAAATTAATCCGGATAATTTGTTAAAAGAAACTTAAGGCCCTGGTGTTGTTGAAATATAAAACCATTAAAGCATCTTTATATTCTAAGGCAACTTGTATATTTAAAGAGTCCAATGTATGAGTCGGCACGTGAACCTAGACCGTCCTCGTGTGGCCCGCAGGCTGGGTGCGGCCGCTGCTGGCGGCGCCGGTGCTGTACCCGTTCTCGCGCGTCACCTACTGCGCGTACCTCGTGCACCCCGTAGTGCTGCGCTACGTGGCCATGCACCTCACGCACCCCATACACTTGGGCGAGCTGCTGGTCGTGAGTATAATGCTATATGTCCTCGCAGAACATGCAAAGCTTCTCTTTATTTATAGAAATATAAAAAAGAACTAAGTTGAAAGTGCAATAAAAAATATATAAATATAAAATTAAGCTCACAAATCTAATGGCTATCGTATCATAAGGATTTGTCATTTGTAGTCGCTAAATCGTTCTCGTTTAACGCGTGCACGTCAGAAACGAGCATTATCGACTTAGAGCTATGTCCATAGGCAACAGTGATCACTTACCAGCTGATGGCCCGTCTGCCTGTTTGGTGGCTAAATATAAAATCATGGACCATCTTACACTATTTTATTTATTTACAGTTCGTGCTATTCTTGGGCCTGACGGTAATATCATATGCGCTGGCCTTCATCATCTCCGTCGCCTTCGAGGCGCCCGTTGTCACCATGCTGAAAATCATCGCCCCACAAAAGAAACCACACAGAGTGTGAATACAAATGAACATCTCGTACCAGTTAATTTAATCAACAAAGACTCTACGACCTTAGTTAGCACTATCTGACACAGATGTATATGCAGATTTACACTGAAAAAGTACTTGACTTTTGCGTCTAACTTTTTTACGAATTCCATAACATGTAAAACAAATTTACTACCACAGACTGCAACAAGTGACAGTGACTATTTGATTTACTTTCATAGAATGCCTGTAAAGCTATTAATGTAAGTGGTTCCCCCAAGGAACATACTTCGGAGCGGTTTTCTTTCTACATTGCTCTTCTTCAAAATCAAACAAGAGACCAATGTACAAAAAAAATGCGTTAAGCAAAATGTAAGCCACAGTAGAAATCGTAGTACAAAGACTTATTTATCGTGATAACAATTTAAAGTCTTGTATGTTTTGTGATTGAAAGAAAGAAAGAAAAGAAAGAAAGCTTTAAAGATTCGTAGAACATAGCAGCACATAGTTATACAACAATTTACAACAGTTGTTTATAAATATTAATATGTACATATATTGAGAAATTGATTGAAATGATCTCCGAAATTGTACAATTGTTTACAGTGTGATTAGTTATACAACGGCAAAACCAAATTAATTGATTAAGTACAAATATTAATAAAAACTAAATATGAAATTCCGCTCCACACGGTTATCTACGTCCATTAAATAAACATGCTTTAATTAATAAGTTAAAATATGGAATATATTGTGCAAGTGATTTGAATAATTTGACAAGAGAATCTTTGTTTGTGACGTTTCATAAATGTATGACAGGTAAAATATTTTTTGTAGATAATTAATACACTGTATACGCACTACGGATTCCGATGAAAATGTTTATTTTTTATTTAAAATTACAAATAATCACGTGTATTTTTAAACGGCTATAGGGATAAACAGGTGTGAGAAGGATGCTTGTAACGGTATTCAGATAGGTAGTACCGACAGAGGCCGGTAGTGCGGCACGTTGCCACGAAGCATCTTTAACTATACTTTAGTCATGTAAGCTGTATAAGTGTTATGTATATAATGATTCTGTTGTATTTACTGCGCGTAAACTATGTAAATAAGCTGTAAATATTGTTTACTTTTAAGTTTTTACTGAATATTTTTTATATAAAACGCGGTTAATAAATATTAGTCATCGGTTAAAGTGTATTATTAATGTAATAATAAAACAATCCTCGGAATTGATTAATGATCATTTATTCATATAATTATAAAAAGCAGTGATAGCCTAGTGGTTAAGAATTCAGCCCCTCACTCCAGGGGTGCCGGGTTCGAACCCATGGCGCGCACCTCTTTACAAAAGTGCGTTTTAAATTTAAATATCATTTGCTAACGGTGAAAGAAAACATCGTGAGGAAACCTGGCACACCTTAGAATTAAAAAAAAAAAAAAAAATTCTAAGGTGTGTGAAGTCTGCCAACCCGCACTTGGCCAGCGTGGCAGACTATGGCCTT
>DWMG01004694.1:0-10735 GCA_018244855.1 Elbella merops | reverse complement strand
TAACATTTTTATCTCGTTAGTAAAAAAGTTTTTACTGCAAAACTTTTATCTCTTTTTAATTAAGGTAATTAAAAAAGGAAAAAAAATGCCGATTCAAATTACTTATTTTGATTGCATTACGAATCATGGAAAATTTCTTGCAAGCGCGGTCCGTGTCGTGATAAAAAGATATAGGTACTACTTACTGGCTTTAAAAAATAGATATAATAGATAAATGTAGTAATATCTTACAAGTGTTAAATCGAAATTGTCATTTTCACAATCGATAGCCACAAGCGAAAGTTTTTCAGTTATAAAAAACGGACATTCAGAATACAATGCAAACGTAAATACTTTTATTTTTTATTTTACCGACGGCCAACACATATAAATACTTATCGTGATACTTTTCAAGAGCAAGTGTCATTGGTTTCTCTATTATTCTTTCTCTATTATTTTTAGTTGAAAGTCCAAGTTCCAAATCGACATCGATTTGGAACAAATTATTCATTTATGATTCCTTGGTACAAATGATTCGTTTATGAGTCCATAATGATGTCTACTGAATATTCTACAAATACAAAATGATAGCGCTTTATGAGCATGTAATACATTGAAAAGATATTGGTCGCAAGGTTTTTGTTAGTAGCGAATATTCAACACACATCCAGACAGGCGAGCAACGCTCTATCTATTTATACGTTCGGCACATGTGATATATTTATACTCGTAGATAATGATCCAACGCTTACGTTTTCATTTTGTGTCGATATTTCTCATATATACGTTTTTATATTGCTTTTACGTGATGCGATAGTTCATAATTCCTATTCTATTTGTGATAATATTAGGATGAAAATTTCTGAGGCTAATACTTGTCATTCATAGCTTAAGTTTAAGCAAATCACAATTATGTCGAGTACTGGCCATAATTAGCCGTTTACATTTGACCTCAGTCTTCAATCTCAGTGTCAGTTGTTAGTATTCATACATCCAACATAAAATATGGCAATGCATTCAATGTCCCAGGAATACATAACAGCTATTCCTAAGCCTTATTATCCCAAGTATTATACACTATTATTTAAAGCAAATGTATAATTTTAGACCTATATTTTAATGTAAAATAAATATTCAATTGCTTTATTTAGGGAATTATATCGATTTGAAATAAACGATTTACCTCAAATTCCTAAGCCTTATCATCCCAAATATTACAGATTATTATTTAAAGCAAATAATTAATTTTAGAACATTCATTTTAATATAGCATATATATATATATATATATATATATATATATATATTCCAATAATTTATTTAGGAAATCATATTGGTTTGGAATAAACTGTTTTATAGAAATACCAAAGAACCGTTCTCGGTTGCACTTTAGATGTCGCAAACGAAATTGTTGGTTGCATAGAAAGTTTGTTAGAAAATATGTTTCCGTTCTGGTTGGTTGCACAGGTGTAGATGTAAGAGACCCTGTGTCATTTATTGATGCGGTTGCGCATGCGCTGACAAATAAACACGCAGCAAAAGCAGGACCGCGATGATGTGGACAGTGGTATTATTTTCGTTTTAGCATAACGACTTCGGTCAATAGCACAGGAAGACAGCGGCACACTAATAAAAAGTTCACTGTACTAAATTTTCACATGGGAATGTAAAACAACTTGTGTATGGGACCGTATTAGAAAACTCACCTCCTAAACGTATGTATACTTCGTTTAACTTCGTTTCAGTATCGCAGGGCCAAGCGAATACAATATATGTCACAACACTGCGACTCAACACCACACCGACCGACAGTCAGGCACATAGCACTTGTTTAATGAATGTTTATATTTTGAAAACGTGTTGCGGCGATATTGTTTTAGCAGAACAGTTTCGCACGCTGGGCTGTTGCGCCGGCGTCGGCCTCGCCACTGCGGTCCGCGTGCGTGCGCGCCGCCTTATCAACGAGGTACTCGCATCCGATAAGCGAACTGTCCGAAAACTCTCATGATTCCCAACGTGCTGCGGGAAACCAGCATGCTCCGCATCAGAATATAATGCCAACCACTATATTTAAAAAAATCCTTTTTAGTTCACACACATCTCTTTTTAGGTTTGTCCTACTCGTATATTAAATTTTTAATAAGCTTAGAGTCGAAACGAAAACACATACATCAAATATAAAGATGTTTATATTTGATATTATTTATCAATTCTTAAGGTCATTGCACTATATGAATAAGAAGTGTGGCCAATTTTTTTTAAAGAGACTGCATAAAAAACTAAGCTATACGTTTCATTTTTATTTTTAGCGTACATTGTGCGTTGTATGAATATACAAATAATGAATTGTCAATATATTCTTAGGAGCGGAAGTATTAGAACAAGTGCAATTTCGAGTAACATAGATTTTCTTCTCGTTGCACTCAGTTTAAAACGTATAAGACGTATTTTATTTGGGATTAACATCGTTTAATAGAACTGTATGGGGTCACGGCCGACCGACATATTTCTACGCAGCGATGGACGTCTCAAAATATCTCCACTTTCTTTTACGCTAGAGGAGAAGTAAACAAGTTATAGTGGGTCAATGGAATACTCAGTCTTACAATGGGTTAAATGTTCATATAAATAAGGTAGGTACTTATTCTTGTAAATGTATCAGGTCTAATGTAATAACATTGTATAAAATAAAAATTTGATTAAATAGTACATAATATTTATGAATATTGATGTATTTGCGTTTATTATTATAGCGATTTGCTTTATAAAGACAATATTCTGTGTAACATTTACCATTAAATTGTGTACAAGACCTTAAGCGTGTTCACCGACCGATATAACTAGTGAACCAGAGTAAAACTTTTTTTTTTTTGACACACCAACTCTTGCAATTGTTGCTCTTTGTGGTACTTACAATCCGTTGTAGCCGAATCTTTATTAGATTGTTACCGAGGAAATGTGCCGGATGGTTTCTGTACAACAAAATGATTTTGTTAAGTAAGGGTTACAATGTTTGTCATTTGTCAATTAAAAAAATAAAGGGACTTGTTAATGAGCGACTCCCAATGAACGAGACTTCTTCACGCTATTTGAAATAATACAACGATTTGACTAATTACTGAACATAGCGCTTGAGATATTTTTTACAAGATAAAAGAATGATGTATACCTATAATTATAACAGCTATGTAAATAATCAGACAAGCTGGTCTCGTTGGTCGAGTGATTGGAAGCGCGACCGCTGAGCGAGAGGTTCTGGATTTGACCTCCGAGTCGAACATGATTAAGTTTTTCTAACTTGAAATTCCTGGTAGTAGCTAGGAATCTGGATTTGTACCTGATTTATGACATTAGGGTCTCTATAGAATACTATGGTGGGATACATAACGTAACGTGGGAATTTACTACACTAGTCATATTATAATTTACAAGCTTATAATTTGGTAATAAATACGCCAAGACTTGTTCTTCTAAGATTCCATTTTTTAACTACGAAATCTTTAACAGAGTGCATAACGTTCTTAGGTGTTATTAATTTAAGTAATATTACACACACACACACACACACACACTATATCAGGCTGTCATGTCTACTGCTGGACATAGGTCTCTCCAATGGCACGCCACTGAGCTCGATCTTCAGCTCTATGCATCCAACCACAAGTATATCCAAGTTGAGTTTATAAGACGCAATTTCAAAATTGATAATAGACGACGTATTGTTATTACTATATTGCAACGAAAATGATTGTCCTTGGTACAGACATTATTTAGGTCAGTGATAATTTTACGATATCAAAGTCATAAATAAGTTAATTGCTAGCGATTTTTAATTACTCGATACTCATTTGACCAGCCTAAATTGAACTGCATAACAACACATAATAAAGATAATTACAAATATATTGTCAGGATTTAATTATATTTATGTTGTTCTAACTACAACTAGAAAAATAGACGTAACAGGGTAACTAATGCGAGAACAATTTAACTATGTAAAATGTTATTTACCACGAACAAGGCATAAAAATGTTGTCCTCTAACGAGCCTCAAACAAAGACCGAATCTAATTACCTAAGCATGTTTGCTCATTAAAGTTCGTAAGGCAGAAAATATTAAGACGCGGTGTCAGAAAACGCTTAGGATGCGGTGATATCGGTTAGACCTTGTATTTGGTCGGTTTGATTACCGATGTGTAAAGTTATCTGAGTAGTTTCAGCCCAACCTACATAGTGGAAAATCACAAGGTAACTGATAACTTGAATGTACCTTGTATACCTACCTAGTGTAGGTATGTTACGCGGTTTGTTGTTACATTTCAAGTATGGTCAATGTTTGGCAGGAATATCGGGGAATCTGTTGGTTTTTGTAGGTCGGTATATTATTAACATACCATAGACTAGAAAATGTTTATGTGGTGTATTTATGAGTAGAGAAATAAAGTGTTTCACAGATAACTAAAATTATTTAAGTACTAGTGATTGCGAGTTCGGACGGGTAGATGTTTTTTTAAACCTAATATGAAATGTTACTTAATTGATTATTAATTTATCTATTATTCTTAAGGCAATGTTCAACATTGATTATTAGAGTTGTCTTATTTTGACAGCTAATGTGATCAAAATATCGTTGAGTCCCATGCTAATATCGCCTAAGGTTCTAGATTTTATATTAACCTTATACATTACAGATTAATTCGTTCTGCTGGTAGGTCATAACATACGCAGTATTCTTCTCCAATACCGATTTTTTTTTATTTTTGGTTATAGGGGGACTCAGTCTGAAGACTCGGAGCGCGTCAGGCTGGTGAACGTTGTTAAGCAGACGTCTATTTCTTGTTAGCCTACTGTCCGACTCGTCCATGGTATCTTATACATAAAGTTAAAACTTGCCCATAGACAATATGACAACAAAGAGATTTAACCTGATTGGTGGACAATGACAATCTGGAGGACTCTCAGCAACTGAAGTAGAATGGATAACCTAATTCAACCTTATATTAAACAATAACAAATATAAATTGTCTAAAGTCATTGTAACCTGGGAGGTTTGAAAATGTTTACATTTTGTACATATTATTTATACCGTAAAAATAACAAATTGTTTTAAATTACAATGTATATGTATACACTTTTTATTGAGATCGACAAATAAGTGTATAAGTACATATATAATTCTACATTGAGATTTAATTAAATATATATACATATAAAACAAATACATATATACCTACTATCTAGTTATCGCATCTAGTTATTAAGTATCTACTAAACGTCTATCTAAATACTTAAGCTGCTTACAAAGTTCTGTTACTCTTATTATTAGAACTGATAACGAAGTACATTAATTAAATTGTTTATTGTCTTCTTATCAACGAAATATTACTTCTATTCATACTAAAATTGTTAATAAAGATACTAATATCTCGTTAATGCAGGTTGTATGTAAGTTTGTAATTATAAAATAACAGAATCACAAAATACCTACTTCTTTGGAAGAACTTCGAGCTTACGTACAAAGATATCTTCGCTTGGTCGAGTCATAACGTGTCTGTATGAGAGGTGTATAATTCGTGTGAAGATCGTACATACTGAAATAACTTTTGTTGACCGTCTGCTTGTCAAGTCAGCAATCAGAAATATTGATTCGATTTTCTTGATGGATATAAGCAACTTGCTTAATGCACCTTTAACTTGACACCTAGAGTAATGATAAGTATAATGACTGACATGACTGTGGATCAAAACTTATCTCTGAAGTATAGTTTTTATTATAACACCAAAGAGAACGACATAGAACGTAATAGGCAGCTAAAGTATCTGTCAATTGTCATTGGCATAACACATAAGATGTATGTATGATCAATGTGGCAAAATTTGCAAGTGAGTTTGCGTTAAAATTAAAAGAAAATTATATAAAAAATATACAAGATGTTGAAAAGCGCTTGTAATTCTACCCCAATTCCTACAGGTATTGATTGAATAATGTCACAATATTTATATGTAATAATATTCAGTTATCGTTTATCGATGTTTTTAATGTTTATCACAGTTTGCACCTCAGCGCTGTGTCAATAATAGGTCCGACGTGCACTTTTTTAGGTTGAGACCTTGAAATTAATCAAATATTCCTGTTTTATTCCACTGCCTTGGTAATTCAGGATGTTTGCATATAGGTTTTAAACATTAAAAAAATTGGATACGATGCCTCCTTACATATTCGTTATATATTAAAGCCAAAAAATGAACAATTTTTTTTTAGCTTGTCAATTGGTATAGAATTTTTTCCAGAAATAGGTGAATCCAGTGAGCGCTAAATTATTTTTGCGACATAAAGGGTTCTTTATAGGCCCTTGTGACAACAGAAACAAGCAACAAGTGTGAAATGTTTTAAGGATGCTTGCCAGTTGTAACCACTAGTCTAATACACGCTTTATACCACATTGTAATGTGTAGAGTGTTTAATTATTTATATTTTCTTGCGTCAGACACGAACGCGAGCCTCAAGAAACGACCACTTCGACCTGCAGGCTTATACAAGAGGGCACATTCAGCTAGTCCTGTAGCACAAAGAACACGCGTATGGTCTCTTAATATAAATGCTATACACGTTAACGGTATATTATATCTAATCTCATCGACTATCGTTCGTTTCTATTGACCAATTTTATTATATTAGTCGTCGACTATTAGGTATAACTATGTATAATAAGTTATTATTTTTCTATATAGTTTAGCCAAAATTGCTAGCAGTATGTAGCCTCAAGGATAATATTGTGATAAAAATTAAAGTGTTATTATTTTACTATTAAATGTTTCGTGAGTGTTTATACACATGATTATAAATGTACCGGCTTAACTCACGTACGTTTTTCGGGGTGGTGGGGCCACGAACTCGCTGCAAGCGCCGGGAGCTCATGAGGAAGGACCTCGTACAGGTCCGAAACTAGTCGGGCTACCTCGAAAAACGTACGTGAGTTAAGCCAGTACATTTATAATCAAGTGTTATTATTACATAAAAAGTTGTTATTTATATTCCAAACAATACCATACCGCCCCTGCTAAAAACAGACACTACTATTTATATAGGTATATGACCACATATCATGCAATGTTATCTAGTGAATAAATAAATTCAATTGAAAATATATTGTGTGGAATTAAATATTTTTCCGAGAATCTCAGTACAATTTGAACCTAAATCAGAATTCGATTTATTTTTATCTTGACGTCGGAACGCACGTTGCATGTTAAAATATGCAGGTTTGTACATTGTTGTTGTGCAAATATTTAAGGAATTCGATGTTTAACCTTGGACATGATCCCTTTCAGAGTCCTACGCACCTAAAAACTGCCGCTAAGGAGAGAAGATCTCAAAGTTTGTCGCCGTCGAGCGTGAGTTGTTTTAAGATAGTATTGAATAATTCATTTTCTATTGTAATAACCGTATTCGGAAATTACCGCTTTTTCCAGCAAACATTCAAAAAGTTATGTGGACACTTGGATTATTCGCAACAGAGTAGTCCATCTTCAAACACTATGAATAACAAATCATATTCTTGTTATGACTATCAGGAACCAGGTAAGGGAATCAGTCAAAATTTTTTTCGGAAATTCTAAAATTGTTTACAAATAATCCTGTCTTCGCAAGAATAATTGGCAAGTGGCAATAGAACCCAAATTGTAAAATATTACCTAATGTATTATAATTTAACCTTAAGAGGTATTTCTTTAGTTTATTATAATAAACAAAGTTTCCTATATTCATTCATATTTTCTTACAGAAAAAGATGTGGTAATTCCGCATTGTATAATGACAAAGACTATGCGAGCAATTGCGACGAAGAAAAGGGAATTTCTGAAGTTACAAAAGAACTTGTTCACACAACAGGTTGGGAAATATTTCAATTTTTGTAAAAAATGTTAAAAGTACTTGGCCATGGTGTCTATTTTACGGTGTCTTTACAGATTTACAAAAAAAAATAACATACACAAGTGTAAGCCCCGAAAGATTAGGCAGAAGAGTATAGTACTCCCCTACGTTTCACCAGTTACGTTTACGTCCCATGGAATAGATGGTGAGTCTATTGCCATGCACCAGGCACAGATCCAGACCCAGACTCCGAGTCATTACTACTAGAAATTCTAAATTATAAAAATCCAATAGTATTCGATCCGGGATTTAACTCAGGACCCCTAATCGCTTGCAACCACTTCCTTCCTTCTTCCACTGTTTGACATAATCCCCTCTTGAAATGAGAAGCTTAAAGGCCACACACTGCCCCGGCGGCCAAGTGCCGATTGGCAGATTTTACAAGTCTTGGAAAACATTTTTTTTCTCTAAAGTTTTTAGGTTTCCTCACGATGTTTTCCTGCACCGCTATAATGACTAGTATTTAATCTTAAACTTACATATTTTTTGTTGTTCAAAAACAGAACTCATTGGTGGAGCACTACGCGTCGTTGAAGGAGCTAGAAGCGCGGGCCGGTATAACTGACAGTGCGTTAGGAGAAATCCGTATTCTCTCTCTAAAGAGTTGGCCTGCTCACGATCTGCTGTTGCTCGTGAGAGATGACCTCGAAATGCCAATGAACTCCGAGATAAGCGGCATTTTCGGTAACGCAGTTTATCGCAATTAGGTACACATTTAAGGAGTATAATTCTTCAATTATCATCAAGATATGTTACGCTAATAATTTATATTTAGCGGCGGGTTTCTAGTATTAATCCATAGCATGTTCCGTTTTCTTTATCGATTTTTTATTACTTATTTTTGTGTTATCGGTAAATGGTTTGTGTAATCGGTAAAAGGTTGTGTCTATTTAATGTATTTGCTTAGGTCCTCAAGTACTGCAACAGTTACAAGCACAGTTGAATCCGATACCGGAGGAAGTGCTTGGTGTTGGCGCGGAGTTGATGGCGCGTCGCATTGAACTCCTCAACTTGTTGCGCTGCAAACACAGATCGGATCGAGCTGCTTACATAACAGTGCGTTAATTACAACATAACATTTTATTCGTTATTCCATGATGACAATGTAGATACCATATCCTCTCTATTTAGAAGGCAAATGTAAAAAAATAATCTATGTATAACGCAGAGGAATATATTTATACGTAGAACTATTCTGCCACTTGCCTGGTCGCTTATGACCGAATTATGTAGGTACTAGTATGATGGCTTATATTATTACATTAAAATAATAGAAATATATTGTATTAATTTCATTCACATCATTTTTTTCCTCGGATTATCAAATTCTTTAATTTTTAATTTAAACGCTAGTGCTTCCATATTAAGCTTCCTTGATATCTTTGGTATATATTTGAGGTCTATTTTATTTTCAGAATTTAGAATGGAAAGCAAAGAATTTAGAATTTGATAACGAAACAGAACAATTACACAGAATGGTTGCTGGAACAGCGGAAAATTTAAAAGCCAAAATAACTTATTCTCTGGATCTTGCAAAGTATATATAATCAAACATTATTTCATTTAGCAGGACTGCCAATTAAGCCAAAATTAATAATTAATATGTAATTCAATTAACAAGGGTTCCGTGGATGGATCGTGAGACAATGGTGAAAAAAATAGAACGCTTGCAGAAGGAAATAATTATATTGCAGCATAAAATAGAAGAAGTGACAAAGAAAGATAGTGAAGACAATAATAAAGACCCGACTCGTTTGGCAGAGCTCACTCCAAGTTACCAGGTATTTTATTAAAAGTTTTCACCTATAGTGCGTAAATTCGACTATTTAATGTTTATAATTATTATTATAATTCGGAGCTATGTGTGTCATTTTTTAATTTAGCCCATTAAATGTAGTAGGTACCTAATACGCCACTACCCAATCTACACATTCGTTTAGACCTTTCAATAAAGAAAACATACAATTTTATATTTAGCATATGATGCAAAATATTTTGTATTGGTAGTTAACTTTATTGGTGGAAATAAATATTTAAATTTATTAAATTGCGGTATTCATAATTGAATCAAATTATTTTGATTTAAAAGTACTCGTAACTATTTAAAGGTAAATGCACTTTAGGTAATGTCAGACGAGCTAGCAAAAGAACGAGCTGCTCGGGAGTCTTTGAAGGAGGTGGTGTCTGCAGCCGAGAGCATGTTACGCGTCGCACGAGCTCGCATCGCCACGCTCGAACGACAGCTCAAGGAAACAAGAAACGAACTTGAAACCGCAAAACGAAAGCATAGGGATCTCGAGCAATTGGTAAAGGAACAAACCTGAAAGATAAATTTGTACAGATGTACATTTAGCTACTTAGGTGTACGTATATTGTGTTATTTTTAGTATCGTCATCGGGAAACAAGTTATGACGCGCGCTCAAGGAAATTAATAGAAGTTTCCAAAACAGGGGAGATGACGATAGAAACTTTGTCACGGCAACGGGACGCCCTGGAGATTAGGTTTGCTATTTATTATCGAGATTGGCTGTAAAACTGTGGATATAAGACATTAAAATCATAAGGACATTTGATAGGGTAAAGGAATTACGAGAGCAGGCAGAAGCAGCTGAACGGCTGGCAGAGGCACGGAGTGCGGAAGAGCGAGCGCGCGCCGAGATGCTACAGGCGAAGGTAGCAGAGCAGGTGCCAATATGTCTCGTTTTAATAAAAAGTTCGAAATTGTCAATTTGGATATCATCATCAACATCAGCCTATCTTAGTCCACTGCTGGACATAGGCATCCCCCAAAAGGGGGTTTATGCCCGTAATCTCCACGCTGGG
>DWMG01004693.1:0-10736 GCA_018244855.1 Elbella merops | reverse complement strand
AGTCACTTATAATCTCACTTGGATTTCCCAGAAGAAGTAGGCACTAGGATAGCACTCATAGACAATTCACCGGTTAAGTTATACGTCCCACCCTGCAATAGCGGATGGGTCTATTACACCAGGCACAAATCGATAACTATATTTATAATAATTACATATATGAAAAAATATGTATAAAACAGCCAAAAGTTATAGTGTTAAAACTGCTTCGAATATAATCAACATATAAAAAAGGTATAATGTAACTTTTATTTCAGTTGTCGATAAAGATTTGTAGCAAAGAACGTGTTGATTCCCGGTATCGGTTGTCATACGTAACCACGAAAGAAAGCATCGTGAGAAAACCTGCGTATAAATGAAATATAATCCGTCAACCCGTCAAACAACTTATGCCGCAAACGACGCAAACTAAAAGCTGCAAAAAGATGTTCCCTATAGTATTCACATAGGTACACTCTCATTCATAAACATTCAATATTGTTTTCATAACTAATATTTTCTCTCTTTCTTTAACACTAAAACAGAGTGAGATAAAACATATAGTTTTTTGAGCCATGCTAGGCAATGTTTGCAGTGTATTTCGGTTGGACATTGTCCTACTTATTGACACTCTTATTCATAAAAGCTTAACAACGGTGTCCTGGTAAATGAATGTTTTGTCCTTTTATTTTACACTAAAACATGAGATACTCTAAATTATATCCTCCTCCTGCAGATCGTCTGCTCACTAATAGATTTTTTTATTATATCAGTGTAAAATAATTGCTCAATGCTAGCCACATTATTTTGTCGTTTGAAAATCGATCAAAATAGTAACGGAGCGGATAACAAAAGTTTGCTAAAAATTCTATTGTTTTATCTAAAG
Organism: Elbella merops; assembly: GCA_018244855.1. Classification (NCBI taxonomy): domain Eukaryota; kingdom Metazoa; phylum Arthropoda; class Insecta; order Lepidoptera; family Hesperiidae; genus Elbella; species Elbella merops. The sequence continues at coordinate 9,871 of DWMG01004693.1, read as the reverse complement.
TGTAATTAGAATTATCGTTATCATAATCATCGGCCTGTCACTGTCTATTGCTCATCATACTCCTTCCTCCGCCCCTAATGAGTACCGTCCCGCCCTATACTCAGTTCGTCTCATCCAGTTCTGCCTGTAGCCTTCTGCAGGTCGTCATCTGGCCCTAGGGCACTCTACGCTACATTTTCAAAGGCGCAGTCCCCGCTCCGAAGTCGTTTAGCGTAACGGCTTCTGGTCCTTCAGAAGTTGTGGCCAGTGCATTGCCACTTAATGCTACTAATTCTCTGAACAATGTCTTTGACAAAATTATAAAGTTACTTACGTTTACTACAATTGAATTTGTATATACGGTTTTTATAAATAGTTTAGTCGTCAAAAGATGTATCTATTATGGTCACAAGTAACTGCAACCGCATTACTTCGATCGAATATGTAGCAAAATATGTATGTATGTACTAACAACATGATAAAAATGTCTAGCGTGGGCGTTTCTATCCACATTCAGAAATAAAAGAAAGCCATTGAAAGTTTATTTGACAAAATCTGATAGTGTTAATGGTTCTAGTAGATGATTAATTACTTGCATACTGCAATCATTCCAGGCATCGACTTGGAAAATCTCGCTTAATTTGAAGCGATGCGATGGTGAAAATATAATTACAGTATAACGTCATAAGCAAATAAGCGGACTGGCCAGTAAATTAATAAAATTATAATTAAGACCTAATTTGTTTTAATGTTCGAAATGTGAACATTTAAATTTGGAAGAACTATTCTATACTTTGCTCGTACGCAACGTTATAGTGAAATCATTCGTGTCACGTAAAATCACAAAATAAGTGCGTGTAAAATAGAAGGGAGATGAATGGGTCAGTGCCCCCCATTGTGTTGGCCGGGCAACAATCGTTTTGCTGTGTTATACAGCAGTTAATTGTATCTGTTGGCTTGCTGCGCTCGCCCAGAATATCAGCAATAACCATCTCGCTATGAACATTGGAGGCTGTTCTACCCTCATTCATTGCCAGTCACGCCTTGCGAGCTTCAAAATCGATAAAACCGATAAAGTTTTGTAGTAAGAAAGATACGATCTGTTAATATTTATAGAAAATGACACATTTGTACGTGAATCTGCATTAAAAATCGATGATGGAATGAATTGGAAATTCACCTGATTTTTATGTGAATATTTCTTCCTAACAGTTAATGCTAAGCTTAAAACATTCATCAACAGTTGGAAATGAAAATTTTATACAGAAAAGTTTAGAATTTTACGATTAAAGATATCGTGTATAGCATGTCATAATATTTATATACCTACATATATACCATCCTACCCAATGAAGCGTATGAGTCATTTGCTTTGCATAAGAATGATATCACAATGCAAATATTCAAATAAAGTATAAAGGTTGCTTAACAAAACTTGATTTTAATGGATGCTCGGAAACAGATGCAATGTATTATAAACAACTTAAAATTTAATCCTAGCAACGTTCGAGATTTGTTTTTAAATTTCATAGAAAATAATAATTCAATATACGTTCCATTTATACGTATTATCTTATAATAAGTATTAGCTCTTGTTCGCAATAAATAGACCAGACGAGGACGGTATTGTCAGTTTAATCCGATTAACATTTCGCGCCACATAACCTTCAACAAGGCTTAGACCTTATATACAATTACGTCATTACATACAAATGTTTTACTCACACGTCTCGTAGACCCGCTGACACTGCTGGCAAGGCTTTCGGCGTCAAAATGACGAGAAAAGGCGTATGAGCCCGGATGATCCCGGGACACACATTGCCCCATAAGCTCGCTCCCACGGACACCAAATAGCAAATAATGTCACATCGGTTTTATTTAATTCTCTAACCAATCACATCACTGTTCCTTTATTAAACGTATTCTGCAAATAAATATGCACGCTGACATCAGAAAGCGGTTAAAAACGGTCTAAATTCAAATAACAGTTGTTTCGGCAAATGCTTCTTTAAAATCTTTGTGAATAAAGTACAGGACAATGTTTAGTAGATAGTTATGTATTTAAAACTGGGAATCCAAGTTTTTATTAAAAAATAAATTATTATTTTTAATAAAAACAAATTTTATTAGCGGCCTTAATTTGTATTTTAATAATTAACCGATAATCATATTTATCGCTTATTCGAAATAAGGGAGAAGTATTTATATTAAAGGAAATTTTAATTTCGAATTAACAATACCGGTAATATGATTAAAGTTTTGTGTTGTTAGGTAAAGAGAGATATATTTCAAAATAGAATTTCTGGATGTAGTGATATTATCGTAAATTGTCATTGAGTCTAAACTTTATTTAAAGCCTTTGATTAAAAGCGGACAGTAGACACATTACTATGATCTCGTGTTTGAATGAAAAACCGAAACAATAGATAACGTGAATGTTCATCCTTTTTCCGCGGGGTGTGCGGAAACGCGTATGTGTACCACTAAACACCAATGTTCTAAATTATGTAAAAAATCGCAGGTGTCAATAATAACGACCTTCACTTTTCACATGTGATCGAGCTTGAATTGGCGGTCAAGCGTACACGGAACCGGTGGTAAAGATACTGTATGCGCACGCGCAGCGCGCAAAGCGCTCGATGTGCGACTGGGGCCGCGCGCGTGCGCTGGCCACCACTGTGCTTATACGCAACACTTAATCGAACTGTGGATGTTCAGCACGTATAAAAAATTGTCAAGATATTTCAACAGTTCAAATTATTGAAGTGAAATATTTACGGATGTCTGGTTGTTTATTGGATTGTTTATTAGTGCAATGTATTTTGTGGGAGAGGTCCTTGTTATAAATGGATTGTCCTTAATAAAAAATGAGCCTGTTATTTCGTCTAAAGGTATCTAATGAAAAATAAACTAATTATTATTAACAATCATGTAATCCGCCATCTATTCAATAGTGAGACGTAAACGTAACAGGTGAAACCTGAAACCCACTATAATCCTCTGCCTACATCTTCGGGATTACAGATGTGATGTTATAACTTCGTATTATCTATAGAACCGTATAACTGCACTTTTGTTATATTTATATATATTTGTTAGACTTATATACTTATAATACAAAATATTTTTGTGAGAATTTGCTGTCGCGATGAACCTGAAGTCGCGAACATGTGCTAATTGCCTACAATGTCCATGTTTCTTTAATATAAATAAACGTGGGCGCTAAACAGAACATTAGAACCAGTGTGCAAATATACGACGCATCTTTTAGGTATCTTTTAGGTAGGTAAACATTAATAATGTTATTTATGTAATCTATAAAAATGTAACAAAACATTTTTTTGTTCCTGGGTTCAAATTCCGGGTCGGCTACTATTGGATTTTTCTAATTAATTTATAGTAGACTCGGAGTACGAATTAATACCCGGTGTAAGACAATAGGCTCATCACCTATTTCATGAGACTTAACGTAACTGGTGAAACGTGGGAGTGTCCTACAATCCTTTGCCTACCTCTTCGGGGATTACAGGCGTGATGTAACGATTTACGTTACGTATAACAAAACAGTTCCAAGGATATTGCAACTATTCTAGTTATTATAGTTCAATGTACATGACATAGACCCTTAAAAAATACTATTTTATTGCTTTTATGTCCATCTCGTAAGAAGTAATGGACTGATTTTAATAAGACTTAGTATGGTCGTATAACGAGATCAAGAACTAAAATGCTTGCTAAGGTGAATAAATGTCTTATTTGCGGTGAAAATACAAAAAATAAATTGAAAAAATATTACAAAAACTAGGCCTACTTAAAACTATTTTTTTAAGAACGTGTTACCACTATCAATATACAAAATGCATTTCTGTGTATTCAAATGCAGTGCTGTGGAAAAACGTCTAATTTTCATAAGACAATACAAAAATTATTGTTGATGACGTCTCAGGCTCAAGTAAACCTAATAATATAATTAAAACAGGCGACTGTGATAACTATCCACAAAAATATTAATAAAGGAACGATCAGATAATTATGAAATTGTTAATGTACCTTCAATCACGAAAAATCAATCCAGAAATAGTCCATTTTTTATTTACATTCATTGTTAGCGAAGCTGGCTAGTAAGAACTTAATATCAATAAATATGAAATGAACCTTAAAGAAATAATTAAGCAATGCTAATCATTTATCCCCTCAATAATAGCACTCTGCTATCTACTCGCACACGTGCGCACTGCGTGCAAAAAAATCAATTTGCAATCAATTAGCCTCGACTCACTCAGTTATTAAAATCATGGCGAAAACTATGAATGAAAATACACTAAAAAAAGTTAATAATTTAAAGTAAAATCTTATTCTTTCCTTTTTCTCATTTAAATCATTCAGTTTCCTCGTAGGATTTTATGTTATTAGGTATTATACAATTTATTTTGAATACATTTATTTCAATGGATTTATCATTTCCTTTCACTTAATTTAAGCCATGATAGCAAAGTATTATGTATAACTTAAGATGCATTATCACCTAGTTTTAAAAATAATCACATTAAATTGTTATTTTTATGGTTATCACGTACTTTTTCATAGAATTAAACATACTTTTTCATAGAATAAATAAAGTCATATTTTAATTTTATATATCATCATGATCATTATTATCAGCATATTCTCGTCCATTACTGGACACTCTACCTCCAACCACTGTCTAGAATAATTATAGGGGATAATTTTTTTTACCTCGCTGTCACTTTACATTTGGTTACAATTGAAATAATTCTTTTTTAATAACTTAATATATTATTTTTGTATTTACTGTTGTCTTATTTATGTTACAAAATGTTACGTATATCTTACTAACATTTTTTTTTATTTAGTATAGGCCAGTCCTAGGACACAGCTTTATATAAAACTGTTATATTGAGAAGGGTAATTATAATAGCCAATTTCATGTTTCAATGACCAATATCTATTTACATAATATTTATCCATTATATATGATAATGTAACAACTATGTATACCTAATCATTTTTCACCCAACGTTAGCAAACTTCTATTGTGCGAATAGTAATTTCATAAATACATTTATGTGGCCAGGTCACATAATTTCTATGTTTATTCCTATAAAAAGGCAACATAAAAGTGAGTACATGTTGTGTTGTGATTGAGGGTGAAGGTTCATTATGTTATCGTCATGTTGGAGACCAGAATATTTTCCCAAGATTATAAGGTCATTACGAATGGATTATTCTATCGCTTTGTATACAATCGGCCTGACAACATGTTCATCATGAAATTAATATTACATGCCTTTCCATTCCAAAATAACTGATGAGACAGGATTTGATCCAGATTGTCACTTTTTTTAAGCTATCTATTAAAACTCTCTTTGATTTCAAGATATATACTTTTTCGTTTGCGGTATATGCTTCTTATACTATACTGTATACTTTTTATATATACTTTTTAATCAACGTGTTATTAAACATCAGGCTTTACGACATTGTCGTTATAAATTATTTCAAAACGTTATTGCACATTAAGTAAGACCAAAACGTTTATTAACGATTGAATATTTATTAACGGAAACAGCTAATGTCGTTGTTACTATTTGTGACCATAATGTACTTTATTATAACTGCCATGTAGGAGAAACATGGGGTCTAAGGGGTTCCAACCGCCATCTCAGTAGCCCAAGTCAACGTTACCAGCACGTGGTGCATCCTGCTATAACAGACGAGCGCCCTGAGCGCCCAGAGCTAAACGCCCTGGCCGACGGGCAGCAGCGCCGGCATTGCGAAAAGCTGTGCCCTGCGATCTCCCACCCGCATGCTCAGCGTGGAGATTACGGGCATAAACCTCCATTTGGTGAGGTCTATGTCCAGCAGTTGACTGAGATAGGCTGATGATGATGATGATGATGTAGGAGAAACAATAAATATAATCAATCATCTAAAACCTTTGAAACATAACACTAATTCTGACTTTTTTTTTTAAATAATACTAGGATGTAAAATTATTTAACCTACGTCGTTAAAAAAACATAGTAACTGTCAAACAAAACGTCAATATTTTCAATGTCAAGTTTATTGCGATATATAAAAAAAGTTACTTTTAATTCACAAGTTCTTCAAGATTCTTATTTTAACTTTCTTTCATATACAATTGTTGTCGGGAATGATTACTCGCGCAAAAGCTTTTTCGTCTCAGGCGTTGAAAGTTGTCAATAATGTTGCTAAGCAACAGTTTGTAGTGTCTTTGAAAACCGGTAAGTGTTTGTTATTGCTACAAAAAATATTATTTTTTGTTCCATATATCATATACTCTGATGTATCGCAGATGCAATCATAAGTTATGAGAAGCAAGGAAAGGATATAACTTTTGTTCACACGGAAGTTCCTAAGGAATTTCAAGGAAAAGGTGTTGGCAAGATTTTAGCAGAGGTATGACTTTTGTATTATTGCACGAAATTGCGCAATAAAATATTTAGTGAAATTTCACAGAAGAGTCGGAAATATGTGGTTTACTTGTTTGTTTATGTTGAGCCTGTTATGTTATTGGTAAAATTATAATCATAGACTTTGTTTGTGACTGTGTAATATCCAATCAAGGTGTGGAGAGTTACTACTAATAGCTATTGTGAATTGTATTAAAGTAAATTCGCCAACATTTAAATTTTTTATTAACTTCATACTTTTACTCTTCATATGAGTGATCAATTAAGAGTGTGTATCATTCCCAGGTACAGATGTGTATGAAATGATTTTGGTTTATAGATAAAAAAAAATATAATGATCTAAAAATCTCTCTTTTATTAATAATTTTTGTCCACAGTATGCATTTACATATGCATTGGAAAATAAACTGGATGTGACATGCAAATGTCACTTCCTAGCGAAGTACTACCAAGATAACATAGATAAGTTTAAAGATCTGAAAGTTGTTATGAAACTTGATTAGAAGACCACTAGTTATCATGGATTTCGTGTGGGATCGTTGTAATATACACTACTATTTAAGAGAGAAATATTATGGTAAAGCTAAAAAGATTGCTGAAAATACATCATCACAGTTCACAGACACTAATGAGTTTAAGTTTTATTATGGGTTGGCAAATATACTAGAAGGGCAGGTCCAGAGAGGAATTAGTGTCATCACACCACTTCAGTCAGATAAAAATCTTCAACTAGCAGTCATTATGGCTCTCGTTTATAGCCACAAACTTATGAACACAATGGAAAGAGATGATTTGTACAACTTAGAAGCTAAACTGAAAGAAGAAAGAAAGCAAGCAAGTTCTACATCCTTTTATTATGCGGCATTGTTTCTTTCATTTGCCAATAAATATGAAAAAGCTTCAGAATACATCAATAAATCCTTAAGAAAAGATTCAAATAATCTTGAAACAATTATTTTGAAAGGCTGGAATGATATGTACATGAATAGAGGTGAAATGAACACATCAATTTTGGATTGCCTAGAATTAGCCCTTAATAAAAGTGATAGAAATATTGAGGCATTACTGGGTCTTGCTAAATTTAGATATTTGTCTAGAGACTATGAAGCATCTAATCTGATATTAGATAGACTGATAGTAAGCAGCCCAGGACAGGTTGTTCCACTGATGGATAAGCTCAAAAATGAGTTTGCTGTTGCTAAATGGGATGCAGTCCTTGATACAATAGAAAGAGTGATTTCAATAGAACCAGACAATATTGAGACATTGGAAATTAGGATTTTTATTGCTTTATGTAAAAATTCTGACTACATAGAAGCTGTTGACCAATTGAATGGATTTTTTATGGTTCTTGAAAATGAGGAAGTACAAAATGGCTACCAGTTCTATAACACTGCACAAATATTTTCTAAAGTCTGTGGTAGATCTAGTGCTGTCTTATCACAAGTTTATAGATTTGCACAATATGCATCAGACATGTATCCTAACAATGTTACATATTTAACAGAGGTAGGATATCAATGTTTATTGCAAGGAAAGTATAAGGATTCTTTGAGCTTTTTCAAAGCAGCAAGTAAAATTGACAGCAATTCTATAACAGCTCTTTGTGGTCTTACCCTTTGCCAAATGTTTGAGCATGGGCCTACTGATCAAATAGCACAACAAGTGGAACTTCTATTTGAAATGCAGGGCTCTAATAAGTTCCCTATATTATATCTTATTTCCGCACAATTGAACAGTAAACATTCAGGTGCAATACCATTTCTCAATGATGCATACAAGTACCAAATAGCGATTGCTGATGTGAATCCTTACAGTTTGAACTACGTCAGGGATTTGGACCCTGATTTCTTGCTGGAGGTTTATAAAGAATACAAGAAACATTTACCCAAGAAACCATTTGTAATAGTAGGGTACTTGCTGTATTCTAAAGAAGGCAGTGATTCTACTGTGACAAATTGCTTAAAGATTCTGACTACTATTTGCAATGCTTGTCCGGGCTTGATTACAGCATTGTTTGAGTTGGCTAAATTGAAATTTCTGTTTGGTTTTGGAAGTGACGCTCAAAAGTTGGCTCAACAAATCGGTGACTTGGATAACACTCATGCTGGATATCAGGTTCTTTTAGCCCAGATTTATATTCAACAAGAGGAATATTCTAATGCAGCTCAGTGTTTGGAAATGTGCTTGAGTTACAACTTCAAAGTCAGAGACAGTGCTATGTATCATTGCCTAAATGGTGTGATATTAAGATACTCAGAACAACTTCAAGATGCTCTTGTGAGTTTCAATACAGCCCTTCAAATAGCCACTGGCAAGGGAATGACAAACTTAAATCGATCGCAAGAGTCAGAACTTAATATAATAGACAAAGCAACATTGTATCTCCAAATAATTGAGTTGCAGACAATTTTGGGGCAGATTGGTGAAGCTGGCAAAACAATGCAGGTATGAATTGTAAGTAGTGAATTATGAATAATATTTTGATGTAATTTATAATTGTGATTTTTTTTTTGGATTTTTTTTAGGAAGCAATACAAGAATTTTCATATACATCAGAAGAAAACCGTTTAACAATGGCTCGTGCCGATCTAGCCTTGAAGAAAGGGGACATTGATGGCACCATTGATATACTTAATGAAGTCAAACCAGGCCAGCCATACTACTTCCAAGCACATAGCAAGATGGCACATATCTATTTAAAAGAGAAGAAGGACAGAGTGATGTTCACTAATTGCTTTAAGGAGATTGTGAGCAACCATCCAATGGCAGATGCTCATATCATGATGGGTGATGCCTATATGTCCATTAATGGTAAGTCTGAGATGACTTGTTAAAAGATTTAAATAATTGATAGAGAAACTGACATTTTACCTATTTGTATTTCAACATATGAGAATTTAGAGTAACTTCTGCCATTTAAGGGTGATAGTATTAATAGTAATTAATATTAATTAGTATTTATTTTTTAATAAATATCTTAGTAAACAGGGATGTTTTATGAATATCTAATGGTTATATATATACATATGGTACAACTGACTTGTTGATTAAGCAGTTGGAACATCCATTCATCAAAAGGCCCCTTGTGGGTGTGATGCACAGGTCAGGTAAAGTATTATTGAGTTTTTGTTTGTTGAAATTTCTAGTACTAACACATAGTCTGTGCCTGGTGTATGGCAATAGACTCACCCACTATTCCATCATGGAACATTTAAAATAGTTAAAGTGGGGGTGTGCACTACATTAATTTGCCAACCCCTTCAAAGAAACACAGCTGGGATGTTATGTTATATATATTTATCTAATAAAACCTAACATCACGCCTGTAATCCCCCAAGGGGTAGATAGAGGAGCATAGTACGGTCAACGGCAAAAGTAGATGATCAAAATCTGACATTCAATACTAATGATCGTAATTTGCGTCAAAATAGTGT
>DWMG01004692.1:0-10737 GCA_018244855.1 Elbella merops | reverse complement strand
CATCATCATCAGCCTATAGCTGTCCACTGCTGAACATAGGCCTCCCCTAGAGCGCGCGACGTTGTTCGGTCCTCCGCTTTCCTCATCCAAAATGGCTAATGTTTACTTAACCATTAAGATTCAGTGGGATTTCTCGAGATACAGATGAGGACAGGTGATTTTAAATGTACTATCCCTGTCGCAGCGAAGAAAAATTATGTTTCCCGACCTCGTGCCGAGAAACCGAGCATCGTAACTGACCGACCGCGGTATACCACGCTATAGCGCAAACTGCTTAGGCACTGTTAAATGTCCGGTGCTAGAAGTTGGGTTCTGGGATCCCCAAACCCAGCATGGGGATTATGGGCAAAGACCTCTCAGAGGAGAGCTACGTTCAGCAGTGGATCTAAATAGGCTGATGATAATGAAGTGATAATGAATTGATATAATACTACCTAAAATCATACAGATAATGATAATATCTACATCCGGTTGCCTAAAGTCCTATGAAGGGCGGAAACGCTGGTGAAAATTGGTCACTAGCCTTGGATTCGTAATCGAATCTATAGCCGGCCGCACCCGGCGTTGCTTAACTGTGCTAATCGTTTGCCAACTTTAACCGCGAGCGAGCGCTTCTCTAAGTCACCGGTCTAGTTACAATTAATAATTTTAGAACCTTACCTGTATTGCTTGTATTGCTTTCTAGAAGTTGATTCAAACTCATTTAATAAATCAGTACGACTATGTAATACATAGTACGTTACATACGCCTGTAATCCCTGAAGAGGTAGGCAGAGGATTGTAGGACACTCCTACGTTTCACCAGTTAAGTTTACCTCCCATGGAGTAGATGGTGAACCTATTGCCATACACCGGGCACAGGCTAGACTCTGTCTCTATTAGAATTAGAAATAACCTATAGTATCCGACCCGAAACTTGAACCCAGGATCTCCCGATCTGCAGTCGAGCTTGCAACGTCGTTGGTCGAGTGGACCAACGAGGCAGACTATACATAATGACATAATTATTGAAAACTCAGACCTGAGTACTGAGAAACACGTAACTATGTAGGTTCTTTGATCAATTGACATCTTCTTGAAATTGAAGTCTTCGCGGACGATACATTTTTAGATCATAGAGACTTTTAAGTAATACTAAAAGTCCATTTCCGCAGATTGCGTGACACTTCTAATGCTTGTTCTGAAAGCAAACATTGATGCAACATGCATTACACGTTTGTCTCATGCGATAAGATAATCAAGTCAGTGCAGTTTTATGTGGATCGCGAGGAGGTTGCTTTTTACACTAGTTTTTTTTATTAGATCAGTACACTAAGCTATTGATACTATTTTAGCCAGTATCCTGTTTATTTATTGATAATAATTTTGTTGCAAACACACAGATAATTTAAGCAGAAGTATTATTTTATGAGCACGTAAATCAACCTCGTACAAAATGAACGTTACAACATATTTCAATACCTTTAATGGTTAATATGTTCAAAGGTAATTTATATACTAATTATTTAATTTTGAACCACTCAAAATATAGTAACCTAATTATATATACAGATGCTGTTCTTGGTGAGCGTTATCTCAAGTGATCTGCTCGGTCGGATCCCAAATCGTCCGGAGCTAACAGGGGAGCGGCCTTAGTGCGGGTGGCTATTCCACACGCGAGCAAGTCACGCGATTGTGGCTCAGTAACACACTAAAGAAAACGCCTTCCGGGGTGAACGGCCGCATTGCGTAAAGAGCTCGGTGGCGCAACGTGCGCGCGCGCCGCATCGTCCCGCGCCCACCGACATCTAGCGTCAGCGGGCCGCACTAACTGGCCGGTGAATTTTCCTTCACATTCCGTTATGTATACGTACTACTGAAAATTGATGCTGTAAATTGCATTTTTATTTTCCATCACAGCGCTTACGCTTACTATACTTATGTAGTATCGTTGATTAGAAACGAGATTATATTTTACTCTTATTATAATTTACAACTATATTTTATGTTTTACTAAGTTTGTAATGTTAAACTTGGAAATTATTAAAAATCACTTTTTTATTATTGGCAATGAACAAAATTTAGTAATTATTCATTTAGCACCACGTACACGGTTACATGTTGCTGTAAGCCGTGCAGCCGCCGAATTGCAATATGTAACGTGCAAAGCGGTATGACGAAACGAAATTCGACTCCTAGGTCAAGGTTCGGCTTCTCTTCGAAATGGGAAAATTGCCACACATTGGCGACCTTAACTCGTGGTGTGGCGGGTCTGTTGCGACATGGCTGCCAATATAACCGCATGTTATGTAGGAACCGCCGAGCAACATGTTCGGGGTTAATATCAACTAGTGTAATAATGTACTAACTAGTTTCCAAGTTTTGTTTTGTGGTATTTTGGGAAACTAATTTTATTGAAAAACTGCTCCCATTATCTGACTAGGACGTAAATGAAGGGCAATTAATAAATGAGGCACAGTTAAATTGTTAAGATAAAATGTTTTAAATTTTTCGAATTTCACTAGTAGGTACAGTATAAGCACCATTCTTAATGTATGAGTCAGCTTTGATAATAATAATTGATCTTTCTGTCAATTATTTTTAAGATCCATCACAAATATTAAGTCACGTATATATTTTTTTCTTAAAGTGCATTGTTTATTTCTTGGTAATATAAGAATAATACATGTAATCTAAATTTATTTCTATATTTTTGATAATATATATTATTAAGATTTGCAATATAGTACGTACATTAACGCTTAGGAAATATTTCCTATAATGACGCGATTAAATGTAATCTTAATCGATATCAATCACATCTCCTATTTACATATTCGTAACGATGTTTCTAGAATGATTACTTGTGGAAGTAAGTAAAATATAAAATAAATAAATTTGTGCCTCAAAATATAATATATATCTTTTTATATAGGTTTGCTTGTTACCAAAAAGTCTACCCATTTCATACTTATAAAAAAATCTATGCGATACGTCAACTGAAGTTACTTTTCGTACATTTTACTAAACAACAACATAAGAGAGGATTTTATTAGTGTTATGGCTTATATCAAACACAAAAATGGCAGTGTCCGAAGAAAATGGAAAGTCAGTTATACAACGTCCACCTGACGGAGCCGTGAAAGGTGTGTGTTTTAATGTCAGACAGCCGTGGTCAAGGTTTTAAAGTTTTGAATGCTTGCCTCACGATTTTATCTCGTTTTTTTTACATCACGCTCCGAGAGATACTTGTAAACGGTCGGCGGTCCTGAAAACATAAATTTTTAAGACAAGGCAAAGGTTACGTTTTACGTTTCATTTTTTATATCTATTAATTTATAAGAAAATAACTACTATGATTTAATTGAGTAAAACATACATATGAAGGCAACTAAATGCTCTATTGAATTATGTTGGACATAACTTTGTAACATTAACTCTCTCTTTCGTCCCTGATCTTGTTACTGCATTTTGATTGTCGAATATCCTATAATTACCACCAAAATAGTCTGTGACTTTAAAGAACATATTTACCGAAACAATGAACACGAAGAAAGCAGACGCGGCCGTTAAAAGAACACGGTAAGCTATTACGTTTGAAGGAGGAACATAAAAAGCGTCGAGTCGAAAGCGAGAGTAATTGTCTAGGCTGCGCGTGCGCCGTCTCGAGTCAGTAGCACCGCAACGGTACTCTGTGTAAAGCGTAGACCGTACGGTATCTCCCCGGGGTTTGCCCATTGATTTAGCTAAATGACTCATGTATTTTTATATCATGTTATTACTAAATTGTGCCGGAATACGTCTGAATAGTACTGGTGTATATGAGGGTGATTAATGTTGGCGAATAATGTCAGGCCTGTAAGGATATACATATTTGGCGCATGGTACTATCTGCCTTCAGCGTAAATGACCTGGCGAGACGATGTAATAATTTCACTAACTGTAAAATGCTCAGTCCACTAGATGATCACGATTTAAAAAACTTATTTTTAGGATTAGATTAAATCAAGTCCTCTGTCCACTTGCCTTATTCCTTACGATCTATTTATTGAAACGCAAAATTGCAATCCATTGTCACTTTTATTAACGGGTATATTAATGTCGTAAACAAGTGCATTAAATAGCCATTCAATTACGTTATGTAAAATATGTAAATGTGTTCGAAAGCGAGAGTTAAGAGTGTAGACCGACAATACACGTTCTACTTGCTCAAGCAACGGGACTTAGTGTAGCGAGAACAGTATCTTTTTGCAGGAATTTTAGTTAGAAAAGAACTAATGTTTTGTTATATTTTGTATATTATTACATTATAATAGTAATACTATGGTATAATGTTAGAATTTTAAAAAAATCAAGTTTTTTAATACAAATATACCCCCTATTTTCCCATTCTAGGAATAGTTAAAGAACATTATTTTAATATTTTCAGTGTTGCAAATTAAAAAAAAAATTATAATCGACCCATTATAATTCTACTATTACAATATAGGTCTCCTCTCATATTGAGAGGGTTAAGGCCATAGTCTGCCACGCTGGCCAAGTGCGCGTTGTCAGACAGACTTCACACATCTTAGAATTTTTTATTTTTATTTTATACATTCTAATGTGTATAGGTTTCCTCACGATGTTTTCCTTCACCGTTAGCAAGTGATATTTAGAATTTAAAACGCACTTTTCTAAAGAGGATTTTACGATTGTGAAAATTGCGATGTTTAAAAAACATTTTATTGCCACGTGTACCTAAGTATTGTGAAGTTACTTGTAAAGATAAAAGTAAGTCTAAATCTGGCGTGCTTGAGTTATAGAAAACCTATATACAATTTTATTGATTATCCCACAGGACGGTCTACGGTTACCAGTAACTAATCTTATAATTCAAAAACAATTTCAGTTTCGTATAGCATCGACCAAATATTAGATATTTGTATTTTTACTTTAGTAATTATACAAAGAATAACATATAAACAAAAGCTTATTTGTATAACGGGGTATTTCCATATATATCACAGTAACAGGTTAGTTCAAAAACGAGAGTTATATCTAATCTCTATGAGTGCGCGAGCGCGGGTCGCTATAATAGAACGGTACCTGTAGTAAGGCGAGCGGCACTTCCCGTGGGACTGTACAGCGTTCGTGGTGAGATTTTAATGTATCGATAACGAAACGCACATTCAAATTTACAGTTTTTTTTATTTTTGCAGTAATAACCATTTCAAAATAGTACACACCTTGTGACTGGAATATCGGTGGAGTTCTGAAATACTGTGTGAATGAAAGTGCTACATTTTCTGAAGAGTTTTAGTTCCTTATATTAAAAATAAACCTTATTGCCTTAGAGAAATTAGCCATATTAAAATATTTTGGGAATAATTGTGACGATAGTGTCCCCGCAAATGGTAGTTGAAAAATTATTTGTCCCTATTTATCTAACACCTAATTTCGGTATCTTTCCGTAAATTCGAAGTACTAATGTGAAGATAATTTTTAAAAAGCCCTAGAATCTTTACGGAAGGTTTAACAAGTCCATTATTTTAGAAACTAGGCCGTACCTTATATTCAAATTTCTACACGTATTTTCGAGTTTGATGGATACAGTTAATTCATTTTGAGACAGACGGAATTTAACGTGATTATTAATTATCGGCGTCACGACCAATCTATGGGTAAAATTTGACTTCTTAAAACGGACGTAATAGTCTATGGTTACGTTTAATAGTAGTGATCTTCTATCTTCACTTATTCTTCTAGGATTTGCTTTCTCTCTTATCGTTGCACATAATTGTTCGAATAAGTGTTCCATGACTACTGTTCATATAGAATAATTCAAATGCCTACTCAGTAAATACCCAAATCACTATACTTTCTACTGTCATCAACCACGCCAGTCAATGTGAGTGAAAGCATTGGCAAGGATTACAATTGCTAGATGGTACCAGCCGATACGTTTACCTTCGCCCGTCTTAAAATTCCGCTATCGATAATACGGATTATTGTATCGATACCGGGAACCAGTTCTCTTTCCAGCACTATCCGCACCGGTCAGACACCGTTGAGACCTTAACCACTTTCTCTTTCGACTGATCGTGAAGCTCACATACACATAACCGCCAGTGTTATGAGAAACTGGTTTGTCTGTGTGCGTTGCATTGTCGGGCTACATGTTACATCATGCGACTTCGGCTGACGCATCCATCGAGCGAAAGGTCAGTATCTATTTTTAAGATACAAAATATCTGCTCTCACTTTCCATAACCCGTCTTAGTTTTGATTCGGTGTTCGGCTCCAAGATCATTCACCTCTAATTTAAAGGCTTTTGTGACATGTCGTCGCGTTCGCTTGCCCTTGTCATATTCATTTTTATATGCGTAGAGTCTTATTTCATTTTAAATTAAGGCTTAAGGCCAAGTCCATACCTTATGCTCATATAATTATATTATGATTGGATTATTAAATGAAAATTGGTAGGTTTTCTAAATTTTCTAACGTTTCATATACTTAGAGACTTTTGACCAATATGTATATACAACATAATTTAATAGACCCAATAATCATCAAAATTAGGAAAACTATGTGAAGGGTAGGATATATCTAGAGTTAAAATAGAACTTTTGTTAAATAATATACGAAAGATATTCTTCCTGTTAAGAAAAAGTACGATAAAGTTATTTCTCCAAACGAATATTCCTCGAGATTAGGATAGGCACACACAAGTACCCATTCGAAACAGTACATAAATAAAATGGGAGCTGATACTGTATCAAGAACCTTCAATATACTTAAACAGTGTTAATCCGCTCAAGGAACGTTCGAGAACTTTACTGATATTCGCGGAATGTAATAAAACGCAGTAATCGCGGGTAAAGCCACAATGGTAGTCCGTGACTCGCAGCAGCAGTGTCGCTAAGGCTCAGTCGCAAGGCCGGAGCGCGTGGGAACACCGCCATTGCCCTCAACGTTATGAAATTAATACGACATATTATATCCTTTCAGTCTCCTGTCTTATCGTCAGGTAATGGAGTTTGTATTAACTTTACAATGGGTCATATGAGATCAGGCTCGTTGGAAATTAAATATCCTTTCATAGCTAAATTAATTCAGAAGAACAACACATTTTAATTAAGTGATGCGAATTAAACTTATCTTAAATTTTTGTGTGATAGCCATGAATGTGGCATCACTACATATCTTCTCGGAATAACATGTATGGCTTCAACAAGTGTTCTAAAAATAATACACCTACTGCAGTTTTACAACATCATAACCACGTGAAGCCGTATTTTTTTTTAAATATCTAATGGAAATATCATTAGAAAATTATAGCCACCTTGCTAATTATTTTATAAAAAAATATAAATTATATGTGTGTGTACATATTTTTAATAACGATTGCTTTGACCTTTAGTAAATCTAGCATCTAATATAAACATTACCTACATTTTACTTAATAGTTCGCAGCCGCGTTTTATTACTCTTATCTAAAATTAATAAAATGTAATAAAATCGACCTCAATATGTAAAAAATAAATTGTACGTGAATATAATTTAAACAATTAATGAGAATTAATTCATTATTCCTAGTTATTTAAACGTAGAACGCTAACCCATTTCACAAATTAAACATGACACAATGCGTAACCGTTTCCTTCGAACGTGCGAAGACACAGACACACACAGACGCGCTCCTGGTGCTGCGCATGTATGAGTGGTGCTAGATAACGATTTTATGTCTTTATCATCATTGACCCTAATTTTAGACAACCGCCTCCAGCCCGGTCCGCTAGTAATCAAAACTAAAATATCTTCGTGTTTACTACTCGCTACCAATGCAGCCCAGTATTGATTTGAACTTTACATAAGCGACTATAATTGGAACATTAATTATTGTTACACACCTAAATGATGACGCACTGACACTAACTGAAAAAAGGAAGCAAATGAATTCTAACAAATATTCAACGGTAAATATTTGAAACCAAAAGAATTTTCTTTCTGGTGTAAAATTTTTGTCGGTTTTACTATCGTAGTGACGGTAAGTTGTTGACATCAAAGTGGTCCGTAACGAACTTCAAATGAACGTTCGAATTTAGAATTGTTTGAAAACAACTCGTTTTACTACTGCGTAATATATGTATTTATAATGAACAAGTTCGGTAGCAACAAGACAAGTTAACTTAGTGTGTTTCGCAAAATATACGATTTTTCGTAGGTTTGAATTTAATTGATGTGTAAATATATATAGATACATTGGGGACAATGAGCATTTTAAAATGTTCGTTTTTGATTCGTACGACAAACACTTGTAGCTTTTTTAAAAGCTGTCGCTTGTTTATAAAACGTAGTCAATTTTGTGATAAAATGACCAATTAATGCGTTATCAATTTATTTATTTAAGACTAATTATTTGATAACTTCCATTAAAATTTTTAATTGAATATTACCACAGAAAAAGAAGTCTGAATTCTACAAAATATGTCACATACTTTTAAATTTCAAAAATATATTTTTGGATTATTAATTAGTTTTCTTCTATATTATATGTATAAGTATTAATGTAAGAAAATAATTCTCTGCTTCCCTCGTAAGGAATCTATTATGACAACATAATAATAACAATGATATTCCCCACATATACATACTCATTACTATGAGTATATGACATCATATTCATAATCATAGATCAAGCCTATCTCGACATTAGTGAGTACTCGCGCACGGTGCCTCCACGTGCAATCCCTTCTCACGCCTATTGCCTATTTTGAACCGAGACACAGTTGGGTCATATTCGGACATTTCCGTTTTAATAAAATTATCAAGTTTTTATCCCTTGAAACTACAGCTGTCAAGTGTAAATAATAAATTATAGACGTATAATTGGAGAATAAATTGTTCAGACTGTTACAGTTTTGTTTTCTTGAGTTTTTTAATGATTCGCTAATGTTTTGACTTTTTAAATTTTATATTTATTTTATTGGTCTGTTATAAGTAATATTTACAATAAATGTTCATTATTGGGTCCTTAGTAACAGTTAAGGCTAGTGTATAAGATGGAAATGATTAATTCTTTTTTGCCTAGTTTTTGTAACTTTGAATTACTTAATTATAATCATAACTAAACACATCCCATTGCAATCAAATATACCAAATATATAAATTTAAAATCCAGTGATGAAAATGCGACTTGGTTTTTCAATTAACAATATTAATTCAATTTATTTTCAATCTCTGGATATGGGAAATGATAATTATCTGAAGACAATTAAAATATTCCAGATTGTTACTTGACAATTATCTATCTGTGATTACTTTAGTTATAGTAGAAAAAAAAACATGGTGACGTGAACATAATTTATATTATACTAATGTAACAAGAAATGAGAAATTCTATTGCAACATATAGATAAAATCTTATAATTTTAAAGTTGCTGTTATTTTCGAAATATAGTCCATATTTTGACCTATTGTTGAAATCTTCGTGTCAAATCTTGAGAAAGATTGTATCTTATTATCTTATTATAAGTACACGCAAATCTTGTGCCCATAATTTCTAATAGTTTCGCTGATTTGGATACAATTGCATTAATGCGATCGTATAATAAGATTTTGATAAATTTATGAAAGTCTACTATGCATAAATTATAATTGGTTATGTTCATATCTAAATTAAAGACATTGTGTCAGTGTATTTCTTATTGATTGCTTTACAAAAACAAGAACATGTCTTATAATTTAAATACTCGCTTCAGAAAAATAGCAATGTACTAGAAATGCGATATTTAAATCGTTTTATATTTCTCGTTTGAATGTTTCAACGATAGAAACCCGTTACATATATGTATCCGTTATAAGAGTTAGAATACAATGAATTTTTCAACATACAGCTCTATTACGCACCTAGCATCCTATATTACAATAATACATTCCTAGTCACAATGCGTCACCTTGCCAGCGTTCGTTGACGCATCTACGTTTTGTCCGAGCGACCTTATAGCTAGCGCGCGTTAGACAACTAATAACAATATCCAATTCTATCTGTCTCTGTTAGTCTAATAACCGAAGTATGAGCGTGAGCGAGATAAATTGACTGTGATTTTAGTCAGCGCAGTACCGTTCACCTTCACAAAGGTAGAGTACGGACGGCGCTAACAAAAATGAAGGGCTGCCTTAACGTTCGAAGGTAACGAGCTTGGGTTACTAATTGCTAATGGCCCACGCTCCTAAACATTACGATACGGCCATATTACACTGAAAAAGCTATTTGAGATCTTGCACACGGCTTCTAAATGTCAATCTGAGATGTCAAAATTATATTGTCAGTTCGAAATACCCAGTTGAGAGGGTTTACGGGCGCTGTTGAAGTTTTGATAGCGAATGCAAATTAAGTGGTATTATCGAAGTGAGTATTTTACTAGATATTTGTAATAAACGTTTGTTTGAATGTTTAGCTACCGCGAGTTGCCCGCTTGTTGCGAAGTGGTGTGACGTCATTTTCACTTTGCATATCCTTTCTCCAACTTTCTCCGACCTTGAGCGTCTTGCGCGAGCGATGTTGCGTTACGTTTCGATTATTTTATATACGATCTAATATTTTATATAATCAAAATAGCTAATCATTGTTGAGATTCATTCTAACATTACTATTGCGAACGTAATTCTGTGTTTGTAATATTTTCAGGTTAAAACCTCTAAATGGATCTAGATTGATTACGCTGAAAACAGTTCAAACTGTTTTGGATATAGGTATATATATATATATATATA
>DWMG01004691.1:0-10737 GCA_018244855.1 Elbella merops | reverse complement strand
GTGTCCATGGGCGACGGCAGTCACTTACCATCAGGTGACCCGTTTGCTCGTTTGCCCCCTATTCTATAAAAAAAAATGCGAAAAAAAGACATATTGCTGTATTGCAGCTAAATCCTTATAGTAACTCTGCGATTGTACCTTCATTTATACTGCAATTTTAACTCATGATCAATTCTCACGTCGTTAGAATTTTATTCAGAAATTAAACAAACATAACAAAAAAAGCATATTATCCGTTCCCCACAACCACCATTATCTCCTCTGCGAAGGAATCCTATTGATCGGTATATTCCCATGGACCCATTCATTAAATTGAACACAATACCGTCGCCCTTATTACGACAACAATAAGGGCTAATTTAGGCGTACAATACTTAAAAATTATTATTAATGAACGAGAATATTCTAGAAGCCAATTGACAATATCGTGACAACGCTTTCCCCTGTCTCTTTTGTGTTAACAAAATGGCGAGGTAGTCTTTTTTAAAGATTGAATATCACTCGTTATAAGGGCAAGCAATCGTTAAAAAACTTATATATCTTAGAGTCCTCAGTCACTTGGTCAAAAGCCTTCCACGGTCAAGGATTTGACAACAAAATATTACCATAGGATCTACTTGCACTGTTGTGTTATGGAGACAAGGTCTGAAAATTGTAGTGGGTATATGTCAAAATCTAGTTCATTTGAACTCAAAATAGTTTCATTCACTATAAACTACAGAAGTACAATTAATAAACGTCGTACACAGGTATAGTTATCATTCATTCGTTTCTTCATTCATCCGCTTCAGGACTTAACAAGCAATGGTAGGCCGAAGGAAAAAAGCTCCCAGCACCATTAAAATAAGACAACTTATTTCATGCAGGAATAGTTGCTAGTCAGATAATTTTAACATCAACGCGCTCTCTTCCACTTAACCTTGACCTGAATATTAGTAACAAAAAGAATATCAAATTATCAAATTGTGCACAGTTTTCTTCGCTGCAGTAACCTCTCAAGGTGAGATGTCTTTCGTAACAGTTTAGTAAGTCTGCATCATGTAATAACAAACCCAAAATTTAAGTTACACGTAACTAAAAATTGTTATTCGAAGTTCTAAGTAACAAATGTTTGTTCTACGTAATACCTTGGAAGACAAAATAAATTAAACATCCGTCACATAATTTGCGGGTCGCTGTTTTAGTAAGCCGTTGTCGGTTCTTCGGCTGATATGACCAGTCCATTGCCACTTCAGCGAGCTAATCTTTTGACCTATGTCGGTGACTTTGGTGCTCTGACGGATAGTATCATTTCTGATCCTATCCTTCAGAGAGACTCCGAGCACAGCTCGCTCCACATACCTATATGTATATCAAATCAAAAATAAAAGTTGGGCTCCAGCTCCGGTCTTACCTCAAAACCGACTAATCACGTACCTTGCCTACTAAACTAAAAACTTGAATTTTCAGAGAAGATTAAGCGCAGACGATTGTGCAACGGTGATAACGAAAGTGGAACAATACTGTGAACATAGCATCGACCGCATCCATGTTATCAAAATATTGCAAAATTTTTAAAATTTTGAACTAATTTAACATAGAGGTAAAATGAGTTGTTTGTGCATAATATTCATATCAAATATCAAATTCGTACAGCGTCACATCCGGCATCACTAATGCTATGAAAACACATAAACAAACAAATCCAGAACTGGTACAATCGTAAATTCATCATATAACTTTTATCTGGCCAATTGGAATTTATCCTGGTACCGCCACTCCAGACCAGCATAACGAATTTAACGTAACAAGCGGATCATAACAAAACATGTATCATTCATATTGCGGATATACTAATCAAATAACAATATTTAGTACATTTTTATATCGCCCTCGACATTCCGCGCTCTGCTGGTTTGTGTATCCTAAGTCAGAGCGGAGAAAATATCACCTATGTGTTTTGTTTTCCGTTCGAGTTAGTGCGTTGCGCGGCCGCGGCTGTTGACGAATGTCGCACGTCCAGCCAGCGTTACGACTGTACAGCGTGTTTGGAAAATAAACATCCAATATTTAAACGCATATGTTGTTTTCACTCACAATTAGTGACTTCAGGTTCCTTGGCAGGTGGAAGACTCGCTTGGCCGCGCTAATCCTATTCGCTGGCCCACAACGGAGCTTCGGATGCTAAACTAGTAATCCTTTTAGTTACTAATGAACGCATGGACTGTGCAATGAATTGACCTTGCCTGCAGCTGCAGAGAAATATCCAGTAACTCTCTAGGTATATGCATATCGAATAACGCCTTGATCAATGAGCCCCAGGGAGTATAATTAAGTGTACATGAACTATAAACAATGACGTTTAAAAGTTCGTATACGTAGTGACCACTTCTCCATTATGATGATAAATGACTTTCATATTGTTAATGTCAATAAATTTATTCAGAAAAGCGTCAAATTTTAAACACCCTGTTAAGTTGTGACATGTTGAGGGTGGTCTGTTTTTTTTGTTTTATTGCCATAATCTCATTTGTTGCCTTTTCAAATTCACCTCTAACCGAAGACAAGTGGAATGGCCAAGCGTGAACTGTGACGTAGATGTGACAATGAATTAAATTTGTTCATTTTCGTCCATAAATATCTTTTGAATCAATTTAGGCATCGGCCAACTAATCTCAAGCTATGTAAAGCCTGTATTATGATCGGTCCAGACCACTGCAAAACATGAATGCGTTAGATATATTACTTAATATATTAAATACGTATAATTTAATTAGGTATACATACTTATATATAACTGATTAAATTATACATATATAATATATGTAACATGCATACATATATGAATTTCTAAATAACTGTATATAAAATTATACAGCAAGTTAGGACAAACACTACTAACGTCAAAAATATTGGTCCTAGCTGGTAAGCGAAACGAACTACCAGCATAACATTCAGAGCCCCAATTCGCTGAACCACAAAGCCCGGAGATTCGGTTTCCTACCGATATAATGTGCACTTAAATACATATATCATTGTTGATCATTTTTTAAACCTGGTCACACAAAACAAATCCGGGATCGGTAAAAATCGGTGTTTCACTACTAAAAATTGTAACATGCACAAATTAAATCTATAATTTTGAAATTAATGTTTAAGCGTTATGATGTGTAAAATTAATGTTGAATCATTATAATTAATCTTATAGGACTACGGAACCCTACACTCGAGTACTTCTGCTTAGTAATTAAACAACATTCAGTTTGACTGTTTACAGAGCTACATTCGTTTCTTTTATTCAAAGTTTCTTATCTGCACCATAAACCGGGATTGACAGACAAATAACGAAAATTTTTGTTTTGTTTATTGACAGCGATTTCGTGGAGCAGCCTGCTGCATACTTCACCACAATTTTTATTCCTGTAAATTACTGTAAAACTTTGAAAACGTCTGTAGACTCACACTCAAGTAGGCTTTATGTTATCATACGTAAGAAAATGGCTTCGTTGCTACAGTAGTACTAAATAACAGATGACTGCCGCCACACTTGACTGGCACTTTCACAGACATGCTGCATTAAAATAGTACACAAGCATTATTTTAAAATTGTGTTGATGTACCAAAGTCTGTCTTGAAGTTTTGTTTAGAATGTTTTTGTTCCAAAAAAAAAACAAATAAGAGACTGCTTACAGAAATCACATTACGTTGTCCATCTTCTCCCAAAACTTGTTCAAGTAGACCAAATTAATTCTGCTAAAACATAAATTGCATTGCTTGGCAAAACCGTAAACTTGGTAATCTTCTAGATCAGTACATTTAACCCATATTTCATAACGGTTAGGACTTTACGTTATTATGTTGAAGACTTTAAGTAACACAAAGAAAAACTCCGTATCAGAACCTCTATTTTCCTAGGACTTAATCACTCTGGTGTCACAATTAGTACAATGACAACCATCAGTGGCCAGTCTGTCAGTTTCAATTCAAACACATATTTAGCATTTGTAACAAAAAATACTGTCAATTTCTTTCATTTTGCTTCTTTAACATTCTTATACAATCACTTACAAAATGCGTTCCTATTAAGAAATAACAGCAGTTCCTCTCGTGAGACGCATTAATACGGACACAAAAAGCTAGGAATTCCTATTAGAATACCTTAGTCCCGTAGGTCAACATGGAGGAAAATATTTTGCTAACATTGTATCTGCGTGAACCTACATATATCGCGCTTTACAAACGGTATGTTCGTTTGCAAAATACGACTCTAATATAATAAACGACGTATCTGCAGGTATTTTGCCATTAAACAAAAATAATGTTTACGATAAAAAGATACGTACCTACATAAATATCACAAGAACATCGTACAATTGTACCAAGATGAGACAACTTCATAGATTTTTTTTCTCTGAGTTATCCAATAGCTGGCTGTTGACGCGTACCTGTTGGACGATCGGATGTCACTTTATTCTAAGTTATAACTGAAATAACTGAATGAATCTGAATAAATTTCTTTTGTACAAAGAAACAGAAGAAGAGAGAGAAAAACAAAGAAAAAGATAAATAACCAAATCCCACTAATTTATTATATAAATATATATAAAAAATGTCGTATTTGTATAAATATCGTATTTAGATGTCTACTTATAGGTATATATGTGGCGGACGAGTACCACTAAACGAACGATACAGTTATGGGATTAAAACTGTATTAATAAAATGATAATAAAATTTCTAGGTATACCTATATTTCTAGGTCTATACTTGCAGTGAGCAGGTAGGTATGTATACAAAATAGTCGCTGACAGAAATATTGTTCAATATATACATTTGATAGGAGAATAAAACCTATAGAATTATGCTCCAAAATCATAGCTTAGGTGTTTATTGAAATTGTATGTAGTGAATCCAGAATTAGAATTTAAATTGGTCTACTAGTTACCCCTGTTTCCCCAGCCGTGGTCAATGGCCCTGTTCGTCACCGGAAAAGAACGGAAGACTGTTGAAACCAAACAATTAAAGTGTAACTTTTTAAAGCGTTTTAAGATAATTTAGTTACTGATACTGTGTATAATCCAACTATAAACCAAAACACCTATCAAGTCTTTATATAACAAAGCTTTTTAAAAATCACAGCTCGGATTGAAATATTGCCTAAATTCAAAGGTGGAACTATCACCCTGCATTTCTTTCCCTGCAGCAAACCTAAAACAAGCTCGATATCTCCTTGTTCTATGTGCAGGCTTCACTAAGAGCGTTTGTGAGTTTGACCGGATACTTCAATTAGAAATATCCTGAATTCAGGTAAGTTTTTAAAACAGATATTCTGGTTTCTTGTTCCATATTACATTATACAGGCAAATGGAACAATTTTTAATTGGAATATATCTATACACACGTACCTACCTATTTTGTCAGATACTTCATACAAATTAAAAAAATACATATATATTAGCTAAGATACAAGCAAAGCCACGAGCTGTAACAAGAGTACGAGGAATATAATAGTGAATTCGGCGGCGAAAGACAAGGAAAGACGCGGCCGGGACAGAATGCTGTGCACCGTTTAGCAAAGAGCAAAAATGATGTTCTAAACGAAGATATAAATCGAAAAATAATGAATAAAAATTATTACGGGAAGCAGATCATTTGATAAGCATTCAGAACTTGTAAACAGTTGAAACATTACCCGTGGTGATTAGGACTATGAGAAAGTCTAGCACACAACCTCAAGTGCCCGTACTTAATCGAGATTTCAATAGAACATTTGCAAATCCTCACGTTACAAAAAGTCGCTTTTAACTATATCGTGTTTAAATTATGTTTATTGAACTCCTAATATGATCCTTTCCATGTCATTGGCAGGGTAACAATTTAAACAGGTCGTAATGACTTACTGTAGCATCACTTCTACAGTTTTCATTCGCTGTGCGATATAGAAGAAACGTGTAATTGAATTGCGATAAAGACATCAAAGTATGCTAACGTCTGTGGTCTTACTTATTCTATGGCCACATGTACGTCTGTCGTCAGACCGCGAGTGTGTGCCATGTGACATATGTTAAACGCGCCTAAATACAACGCGCAAGTATTCGAGCACTTCCCTGCGCTCTTTTTAATTCCCTCATCCCTTCCCCGCTCCCATTTTTTTAGCGTTCCGTGCTAAATTTGCAAAAATCAAGCGATAATCCACGATTACAAAACCCACGCAAGTATAAATTTACAGTTCAAATAACTTCGGCCAGCAATGGTGTCAAAGTCTAGTGCCCACCAGATCAATGTGCCAGATGGTCGTTTTATTTCAAAGGGATCCTGAAATATTAACATGACTTGTAAACATACTCATCGTTTTGAAGGTTTAATCGGATTCTAGGCATTTACATATATACGTACTTTATTATCGTTTAAAAGAAAAGCAGTAATTATCAATAACAACTATTTAAACATTTCACCTAATGAAATCAAACTCGAAGAAAGTAAAGCAAGATATACAAATAAAACGTGTAAATAATGGCATAAATAAGCCGTACAGTTTTTATATGTTCGGTTTTGATAATATGTTTCATGTCACGTCGGATACTATACAGAATTCTAATTACGGACGCCCGACTCCCATTTGGCTGTCCTTTTTTTAATTACCCCGCTCAGAAGCATTTTACACATGCCAAATACTAAACTCCAGATAAAATTAAACTTTATTTAATAGATATTAAAGTCCTATATAGTCTGTCACTGCCGTTTGACGTTTCAACTGGTAATATTATATAATGTCATGGAGCCAGCTTTTTTCCGCCGCCATTTTGGGAAAATTGTCAACGTTTACTTTGTAATTGTCTATTCTGGGTATTGATCTTGATTTGCGTTCGTTTCTTTTGGCAATTAGCGAATATTAAGAATATTAGGGGGCATTTGGAAAAATTAACGACATTTTTCCATGAGTCGCCGCATTAAAACGTTCCCAGGAGAAAGCGCGAAAAATGCATGACCACTTGTCATGAACATTTTTATGTTATTAAATAACAGGAAATAATATTAACCTGAAATGTTTTACTTTACCAACGAATTTGTTTTACCCGTTGGATAAATTAACGTAAGAATAAATCACATCCATATTTTTCTTACTTTAAAGCCTTTAATCATAGAAGGGGTTAGACAGAGGAGTGTAGTAAACTTCCACGATTCGCTTGTTATGTTCGAAGTCCTACCATGCAGTAGGAAGTGAGTCGAGCCATATACCGCCTTTGCAATCACTCTACCAACGAGGCAGTCATTTCCGATAAGCGACTTATCCTTCTTAAACAATATACATGTTAAGTCATCCTGAGTAGCATTACGTGTTCTAATAAAGAGTAAAGAACCTTTCAATGTATAAACGTCAATGTATAAACAACGCGGGTCTAAAAACATAAGCTCGTCTGATAACGTGAAGGACTGAGATCCAATGGATACTCACTTTGTTAAGAACATCCGTCTATTTTGGCGTTTAAAATTTCTGAATAATGAGAGAGAGGTAGACCGTTATATATTGGCAGTTATATAAAGACGTGTAGTTAAATTTATATTTTCGTACAAACACTTCAAAATATTGTTAACGTCATCCAATTTTTGTTTACATTGTTTTCTATTGAAAAATTACTCACCAAAATCGCACTAACGAGCAAAAAGTAACGACAGCTGTTGATTAAAGTTTTCAATTAACTGGAATCAATTATAAATAATCAATTAAAGAACTTTTTGTGAGAGTCTATACAATTTAGTTTATCTGTAAGGTTATTATTTATTATTAATAGAAAAACATAATCCGTGCATAACGATGTGCTTACATCTTCATAAAACGTCGAAGGGTTCCTTACTTTACTTCACGGTTATCATTTTTATATATTTTACTGTGAAACAAACAACTCCTGTATAATTGTATGTAATTGATTTTTCGAAAAGAAATCTAGCAATTTCAATGAAATGAATAGCTTGGAGGTTGTTAGATTTAGCACGGTTGCAATTTTGGGACCTTTAAGTTTCACCCATAAAATAAACATTTCTTGAAAAGGTTGTTCCATCTTTTGACAAGTCGTTATAGTATCCGAAATGTATGTATATATTGATATAGAATATACCCAGCCTGTCTCAGTCCACTGCTAGACATAGGCCTCCTTTGAGAAGTTTTTACCTATAATCCCCGCGATGAGCGTGCGGGTTCACGCCGAAACGCAAATTATTAAAATAAAAATTGCTTAACGGTATCAATAAATAATAAGTTTAGCGGTGACAATACCCTTGGCAATGACATATGCATGTTTTATTCTACTGGCCATCTGCTTCGCGTCGCGTACGTTAAAATTGAAAACCTGACGTTACAATTATTAAATAGATTGACAATTTAATAACACGTAAGCAATTTAAAAAGCATTTTCAAATTAAAAAACTCTCGCCTGCTTTCCTTTGCTGATTTTAAATTGTACATTTGTTATAAAAATAAAATAGAAAGAAAATGTCAATCTTTACACGTTTAAAAATTCTCGATATTAAATCTCATTATAATCGGATTAGCGGTTTAGCCGTGACAACGTGACAAACGGATAGATGGAATATAAAGTTATTCTCGCATTTATCATATCACAGGGACTATTTTAGCACCAATACAATCATACGCGCAAAACCATTATGAATCTCGTTAGGTTGACCGTGTAATATTAGCACAGCGCCATCTGTGGCATACATGAGAAAACTGAACTGCCTTAAAACTAAATTATTGGTATTTTAAAACAAGCAATGAATTTTGAAATCATTTATAATTAATTGGAATATTTTGTTAGTTTAAAATTGCTTGTTTATTTACTTATTGTTGTACTTTATTCGTATACGGTTATTGATTCGATTGATTCGAGTTGCTTTACATTTTGACATTAGGAGCAACTGTACTGTTTAAAAATATGAATTAATTTAATTATTATTTTAAATAGGAGGCTAGCCTGTTGTTTAAATAGGAGGCTAGCCTGTTGTTTAAATAGGAGGCTAACTTGTAGGAAAAGTGAGCTTATATAACTTTTTTTTAAATACAAACTACTAACGACCGATTCTAAAGTAAATGCAGGGTATTGTTAGAAGCTTTTCACTAATCATTAACTCAGATTGTTTCTCCTATTGGTTCCGTGATTAGTGAATCTGTGCATAAGCACAAGATTATCGTTTGATAACAATCATTGACCCTTTAAGTAGCCTTGACCCTTTAAGTAGCCTTGACCCTTTAAGTAGCCTTGACCCTTTAAGTAGCCTTGACCCTTTAAGTAGCCGTTTAAAAATTTCGTACAAAGTCGAAGTAGCTAACGTGTTGCCAGCTTTGTACATTTATTTTAACGGTACGCTTAGACAAGCCAGGACTTTCAGGCAATCTGCAGTAAAAGTTTACTTTACAATTTTCAGGAAAATGATGAAAAACTGCATAACTAATTAGAGTATGATGATTAATGAAACACGTCGTCCAAGTAGTGCAGGATGTAGTAGAGTTGTTGCAAGAAAAATTTCATACAGTTAGTATTTACAACCAGCATAACTTGAAACGCCTACGAACCATGAACATTGCGTTGCTGATTTGACATATAGTTTTCATCGCGCCAGCTACGGGACGTTTTATGACCGAATATAAATACCATATATACGATCAGTATTGTACAGGTTGTCTGTTCGGTGTCTGCCCACACCGCGCTGCGCAGGACGCGCCCAACAATGTCATAATTACGAGAGGCCTGAGTAAACACGGCTGCTCGACTAGCTGTGCACACGAGCGATATGGACATTTGATTATATTAATGTAAAACAATTTATAACCTGGCAACAAAAAATTATTTCAATATACTATAAATTTATAAGTTTGGTTAAACAACAAGACTAACAATATAACGCATATATTATAATCATTTCTACAAAAAGTTACAGAGTAATATTGCTTAAACTAAAGGTCACCACGACTTGTGTAGTGGACGAGTGTAATAAAAAAAAATGTTTTGTAAATATAAATCACAACGTATGCCCTGAAACAGTCATTTACAAATGTTCCTCTATGTGTTTTGTGTCTACATATATATGTATGTATATACGAAAGATATGGATAACTCTATTTACTGATAAATGATCATTTAATAGGGCTAAAGTCGCAGTAAAATCTTTGGTCAGTAAAGTTTTACTGCATAGAGATTCTTTAATCGCTTTCTATCATAATAACGAGCATGTCTGCCTGTCAATCATGTTATACTATAATATACCATTATACTAAAACAATATCAATATGAATATAATATATAAAATTATTCATTAGGGAATATCTGTCGCTCTGGTGTAATATAGTGTCTGCAAAGAGTGTGTTCCCGCGCACAATACGGCGCAAATGAGGCGGCCATCTTGAAAAACGAATAAAAAAACAACGCGAGGCGAAGTTAAACGTCAATCGGCGGCCACGCATTCCTGTTTCCTGACACAATATAATAATTATTTTTGGAAATTACACATTCTCATTCTCTTCACATTTTGTATATAATAAATATAATAATAAGCTATTTTATGAGAATCGCTCAATTTTTTGCGACGACAAGTTCAGAAGTATTTACTCCATACAAGATTAAGTATTATATCACTTGCTACATTAGATTGCACACCTTAGTGTTATCCACAGTGTTTTCTAAGGACTGCCTCGTTGGTCTAGTGATTGCAAGCGCGACTACCGATCGGGAGGTCCCGGGTTCAAATCCTGGTTCGGGTACA